>PRKT01000989.1:47791-59197 GCA_003671525.1 Saccostrea glomerata
AAGTGCCGAGAACTATTTATCTTGCTCATGTTTACTAGAAAACATAGTAACCTCTTTGCCGTAAAGATACCGAGAAATAGATGGCCGTAAGCAATTGTAATGACCCTACCCTATTTATGAATTTTCTTGATTATCTCCTCATGGAAGTGACTTAGCCCTTCATCTTAACATTTTAAACCCCTCTTCACCCATGGATGTTTTGTACCAAGAAGAAGTTGAAAATGTGAAAAAAATACAGACGGACGAAAAGACGGACGGACGACAGACAATGGGTGATAAGAGAAACTCACTTGAGCTTTCAGTTCAGGTGAGCAAAAATTAAGTTAACTTAAATTTTCATCATAGTCTTAAGATATTCTCAAGGCTAAAAACACTCAGTGCTAAATATGAAGATGTTTGCTACTATTTTGTGGGACTACGTCGTCTAGTGGTCAACAAGGAGTTGCTTAAACGGACTTGTATTGAGAAATATGTTCGAATCATGCTCTCTTTTATTTTTTTCTTAATTTATTTTTTAGGGGAAGTTTACAATAATAATAAAGTGGAAACATTTCTACAAGAATAAAATATTTTCTCTGACAAATATTATACAAGAGGCCCATGTGCCAAAACGCTCACCTGAGAAACTTTGGCATTGCTATTCTACAGCATATTCTCCCCCTTGTAATACCTATTGTGACCTGCCCCACCCCCGAGGTAACGATTTGAACAGTTTAGAATCTCCAAATAAGTTTCATCTTTTCTGGCCCTGATTGGTTTTTTGAAACGATTTTTCATATATATCAAATTTGGATTCCCTATTGTGGCCCCGCCCGTCCTACCTCCTGGGGTCATGATTTGAACAATTTAGGATCTACAATATCCCAGGATACTTGCAAATAAGTTCAGCTTTTTAGGCCCTGTGGTTCTTGAGAAGAAGAATTTTAAAGATATCTTCAATATTTCAATGTAAAATTGGATTCCCTATTGTAGCCCCGCCCTACCCTTCTGGGTCATAATTTAAATAATTTAGATCTACACTACCCCAGGACACTTCCACATAAGTTTCACCTTTCCAGGCCAAGTGGTTCTTGAGAAGAATTTTTTTAAAAATAATTCTATTTAATTCAATGTAAACATTGGATTCCCAATAATGGCCCTGCCCTACCGCCGGGGGTTCATTATTTAAACAATTTAGATTCTGCATTATCCAATGATGCTTCCACATATGTTTCAGCTTTCCTGGCCCAGTGGTTCTTGAGAAGAAGATTTTTAAAGATTTTTCATTTATACTGCAAAATAAAACTTGGATTTGTTCTATATATTTCTATGTAAAACTTGGATTCCCCATTGTTGCCCGTCCCTAACACCTGGGTCATGCTTTGAACAATTTATACTCTTCACTACACAAGGATGCTTCCATATACATGTATAAGTTGCAGATTTCATGGCCCAGTGGTTTTTAAAGAAGATTTTTAAAGTTGTTCCCTATATATTTCTCTGTTAAACTTTGATTCCCTACTGTGGCCCCGCCCAACCCCCAGGGATCATGATTTGAACAATTTAGAATCTACTCTACCTCAGAATGCTTCCACAGAAGTGTCAGCTTTTCTGGCCCAGTGGTTCTTGAGATGTTTTATTTAGTGACCCCACCCTATTTTTGAATTTTCTTGATTATCTCCCCTTGGATAGGGACTTGGCCCTTCATTTTAACAATTTCAACTCCCCTTCACCCAAAGATGCTTTGTATGAAGTTTGGTTAAAATTGGTTGAAAACGTGAAAAGTTTACAGACTGATGGACGGACAGACAATGGACATTGGGTGATCAGAAAAGCTCACTTGAGCTTTCAGTTCAGGTGAACTGATAAATTCATAGATATAGCCCTTATATGAGGTTGATCCATAAATTTAATATATATCAACTTCAAAGAAAAGCATATGAACCAAGTAGAAGTGCGTAAACGAAGTTTTGGGTGTATATAGTTTTTGTCGTGTCTGTCTGTTTGTCTGTCTGTTTGTCCGCAAAAACTTAACCTTGCCCATAACTTTTGATTTAGTGGAGCTATGGCATTCATATTTCACATGTGTATTCCTTGTGACAAGAACTTTCTTTTGATACCACCAAATTTGACCTTTTGACCTTGGAGTTTGACCCACTTTTACACAAAAATTTTGAATTTTAACTTTGGCCATATCTTCTGAGCAGTAGATACCAGGGCATTTATACTTGACATTTTGACCTTGACCTTAGAGATTTCTGTACTAACAAAAAAACTTTAACCTTGGCTATAACTTTTAAACAAAAAGTGCTAGCACTTTCATACTCCACATATGTAATCCTTGTGAGAAGACGCTTCATTGAATACCAAGAACCTTGACCTTGGAGTTTGACCTACTTTAAAAATACAACCTAGACAAGAATTTTTGATGGGTAAGTACTAGGGCTTTCATACTTCACATATTTAATCCTTATGACAAGACCTCTCATTCGTTACCAAAAACCTTGTCCTTTTGACCTTGACCTTGGAGTTAGACCCGTTTTTACACAAAAATTGCAAATTCTTACTTTGGCCCTAATTTTTATAAGCAGTAGATACTAGGAATTTCATTTTTCAAATATCACTTCTTTCTGGCGAGACCTTTGATTTGAAATCAAGAATTTTGACCTTACAGATTTTCGTACTTCTGAAAAAAATTTAACCTTGGTCATAACTTTTGAACGGTAAGGACTGGGGATTTCATACTTCAAATATGTAATCCTTTTGAGAAGACATTTTATTGGATATCAACAACTTTGACCTTGACCTTGGAGTTTGACCTTCTTTTTACAAACTTTAACCTTGGCCATAACTTTTGAACAATAAGAGCCAGGGCTTTCATACATGTACTTACCATATTTTATAATCTTTGAGACAAGGCCTTTCTTTAGAAACCAACAGCCTTGACCCTTTGACCTTGACCCAGAGTTTGTCCTTCCTTTAAAAATGTTGACCTTGGTCATAACCCTTGAACAGGTGGTGCTAGGTTTTCTTTAATTTCACCTATGTATTTCTTCTGAAAAGGCCTTATTTAAGGTACCAACATATTTGATCAGCATTAGAGAAAGCTTAACCTTAGCTATGTTGCCATGCGGGGCATCAGTGTTTCACAAATACATCTTGTTTTTCTATATGTTTTTATGTAAAAAATTTGATCAGCTATCTTGGCCCCACCCAATGCATAGATGAAATGATTTGAACAGAATTTATACACAATATGAATTATCCAAGTAGTATATATAATTTCCTATCAAAGTGACTTACCATGTCCTTGCTGTCCTTAAGAGGAAGATTTTCCTATATACTAGTAATCCAAATATATAAAATATCTGGTGTGGCTCCACCTTACCCCTAATGGGTCTTGAATTAGAATTAAATTAAACACTTTTTACACTACCTTAGGATATTTCAAACTTAATATGCCTTTGCCTTTTTCATCAGAATAGTACATGTAGTTTTGAAAGGTTTTTTTAAACTCTTTTTTAAAATCTATTTTCATGTAAAACTTTAATCACTGTAAATGGCTCAACCATACCCCTTGGGTCATGAATTGAACAAATATATAAGTAATATTCCCTGAGGAAGCTTTAAAATTTATATGATGTATCATGCTGTTGCTGTTCTTTAAGAGAACATTGATCAAGATTTTTTCATACATACTGTAAAATAAGTTCTTAACCTAGGGACAGTTTTGATTTGATTCATGAAAAAAATGGTTCTGTATATGTAAGATTTAATTCATAATAGAACAAATGAACTGGAGTGATTTATTTGTACCTTGCCTTGGGGTATAAAAATTCCTGGTTCTCTTTATATCACAAAATCAACAGAATTAAACCCATTACAAAAAGTAACTATAATTTCTTAGTATGAAATGAAATATTGGGCTTAATATAAACAGTATTTAAGCTGAAGTCCTTTTATACATGTAACAATACCAAGCACTTTGGCCCATATCCTTTTCTAAGAGTCATTTGAACAAACTTAAATTTATATTACCCAAGAAAGCTTCCATGCCTATAAGACTAATCATGCCTTTACACTTATTTCTTCTTTATATCTCTCTTAATTTCTATGTAAAGCTTTGATCATCTATCCCCCAAGGAGTCAAATTTTTAACAAACTTAAGTCTACACCATGTCAAGGATGTTTTTGGTTTGCTGAACATTGGCTTAGTGCTTCATGAAAAGATAACAAGAGGCCCACGGGCCTTATAGGTCACCTGAGTATCATGTAACAACTTTCCAAAAATTAAATTTGGTTCGTGTTTTAATCCAAGGGACATGAAATTCACAATTTTGAAAGAGGCCACATTGTTTATCATAACTATACACTTAGCTTGCATACTTTGGTTACTTAATACCCAGAGGTAGATCAGAGTAACAAAGAGAAAATGCATTTCAACTTTATAACTACCAGTTATGCATCCCAACCCACAGGAACCAATGACCCTGGGGCTACATGTTTTAAAATAAGGGAAATTTTAAAAAATCATAAATGGTTGATTAATAACAAAGAGCAGATTTCAAAGCATTACAATATTATCAGACTATGTAACCCCCACCCACACCCCGGCAGTACACCTAACCCAGGCGCCCTGAAATGAACCATTTTGGAAGAGGTACCTTTCTTCATCAAAAATATGTACCTAGATCATTGGCTTAATACCAAGGAAAAAAGGAAAAACTTCCAAAGAATTCGTGCATTTTCACAATATAATCATTAGAGCCCAGCCCTAACACTAGAACACCTGACCCAGGGGCCATGAAATTCACAAAATCCCAAAGAGGCATTCTTCATCATCATAACTATGTACATAGTTCATTTGTTTAATACCCAGGAGCAGAAAAGAAGATTTGTAAAGAATTTATGCATTTTCACTATATAATCAATAGAGCCCTACCCTAACACCAGAACCCCTGACCCTGGGGCCATGAAATTCACAATTTTGGAAGAGGTAGCTTTATTAAACTTAACCATGTACTTGGTTAGTTTATTTACTGCCCAGGATCAGAGAAGATTATTGCATTTCACTATTTAACAAATAGAGCCCTGCCCTAACACCAGAACCCATGACCCAGGGGCCATGAATTTAAAAAATTGGGAAGAAGCATCCTTCCTCATTATAACTATGTACCAAGTTCATATACCTAAGAGCAGAGGAGAAGATTTTAAAAGAAATTATGCAGTTTCACTATGTAATCAATAGAGCCCCGCCCAAACACCAGAAACCCTGACCCTGGGGCCAAGAAATTCACAATTTTGGAAGAGGTAGCTTTCTTCAACATAACCATGTACTTTATTAGTTTATTTATTACTAGGAGCAGAGAAGAAGATTTTCAAAGAAATAATGCATTTTCACTATATTATCTATTTAGCCCGCCCTAGCACTAGAACCCCTGACCCTGGGGTCACGAATTTCACAAGTTTGGTAGAGAACTTAATGCTGATTACAATCATGCCAGCAGTTTGACTGCTTGATGTGCAGGAGTATAGAAGATTTTAAAAGACTGCATTAATTTTTGTAGTTTTGGCCCCACCTCTCAGGCCCCAGGGACCACCACATTCACAATTTTTGTTCCTCTTTACCCACAAATGTTTTGTGTCAAAATTGGTTGAAATTGGATGAGTGGTTGCAGAGAAGAAGTTGAAAATGTTCAAATGTTAACGCAAGGCCCACGACGATGGACAGAGAGATGGAAACAAAAGCTCATTTTGGCTAGAATGACTAATAATTAATGGTTTCCTTGTCTGAAATTCCAAAAAAAAGAAGATATGTTTGTAAAACACTTATGCCCCCTCCCCCAAATAACTGGAATTTTTCTAAGTGCAAGGGACATAACTCTGTCTAAAATGGCTTGATCGTACACAAAACAAAATTGGCCTTAGATACATGTATTAATTCTTATGACACATCTGTGTACTAAATTTCATTTCAATATTTGCAACCTCTGAAAAGACTATGATTGGAAACTGCAAATCATTGGAACTTTCTTTTAAGTCCAAAAGGCATACCATATTAGCCCTATCATACCCAAAACAGAACTTAGATATTCACATGATAAATCTGTATATTACATTTCTGACACCGACCAACTGACAGACAGCAGCAAAGCAAATATGCCCTCCCTTTTTCAGGGGCAAAAAAAATCTTTTCAAAAAGCATTTTAATTTCTGTCCTTTAATGATATTTAGATTAGAAGTTGTAAATATACAATAATTCATGAGTATTCCTAGAGTATATCATATTAGTTTTGAAATTTTATTGTCAACGATATACATATATGTACAATCTTCTTACTTTGATGAAATTGCATCGGAGCACACTTTACATAGAGAGGAGAGTCTTGTGTACATAAAAAATTGTTAATCACACCTTTTATGTAAATATTATTTTCTGATTTTATAATGAAAATTTTTTTTATCAAGAATGTGCATATCTATATGTACAACCCACTTCTCTCATAAAGATTTAAACACCAGTGTTAAGGTAGGATTCTTGTCTGGTTTCTGACCAGATGAAATACCCAAAGTATATTTGCTTTCATGCCTTATATATTTAGATGTAAGATATTAAAAAGATAATATTTTTCATTTCTCATCACATTTGTACAACATCAAATAGAAATGGCTATCTGAGTTTGAAATCTAGCAGGGACTATATTTTTGGCAGAATGATGGCATATGAGAATATCTAATCTTTTCGGCTCTCGAAATTAGTAAAGAACTATGAATTTAGTTACAATTTTTACACAACCAAAGACTTGAATAAAATTTCAAATGAAAGTTAAATTGATAAAAAGGGACTAAAGCTTTAAATTATATCAAATTAATGATTTATCAAGCAAACTACAATTATGATAGCTTTTAAAAGCTTGCAATATAATTACAGATTTCAGCCAAAAATTTGTAAAAAGTGGTTTCTCTCTTTTAGTTAATGATCAAAACTTATCATTTTTGTATCATTTTTTATCTTTATATTACTACTTTGATATTATTGTGAAAATAAGAAAACTTTAAATATAGAAAGCATATATATTAACTAATATATCCTAAAAATTTAAGAAAAACAGAGAAATTCGGATAAACAAATATCCAGTTTAGTTTATTTATGTCAATTTGGTAAATATAATGGTATTAGATCCTTTTTGGTATTATCTTTTTATGCAAACAGAAAATCATTGAATGTTTGAAATAGAAGTAGATATCACATGACTATTTTTCATCCTAATTGTTAATCAATTACTGATACAATGAATTGACGACAGATTTTTTTCGTTATTTCCAAATCATGACAAGGAGCACATGGCAGGTATGACCAGTTTACAGGGGATGCTTACTCCTCCATGGCACCTGATCCCACCTCTGATGTTCTGGAGGTTGACTGCTCTGCTCCTATTTTGTATTGTTCTATGGAATTTTGATTTTGAATACTGTTTGTTATCTCTATATATTTCGAGCAACACATTTTCTAAATCTTAATGTCCAGTAAAAAAAGATTATGACCTTGACCTGACCTTGATTCTAATATAAAATGGTCAAATCTAATGTAACTGATACCAACACTTAGTGATATTGTCTTCTTGATTCAATGAAAATTTTATGATTTTTTTTAAATACAAGAAATATGAGAAGAATCCTACCTTAAATAAATGACATGATATTATTTGAAATAATGTAAAAAATGAATGCCATTATAGGCCATTGAATAACAAAATCCAATTACATGGTCACTCTTTCATTCAGACAACAGTTGCATAAAACAATTTATCACAGATCTACAGCAAAATCAAGGGAAATGAGGCCACAGAGCATCATGTGCAACTCTTTCAATATCTAGTTCACCTATAAAAAGCTTGTGTCCTTATTAGAAATTTTAACAAGATGTGTTTAATTGTGATATACTATGTTGAGTGTATACATAATAATTTGATGAACAGATCTGTGCCAAAAGTAAAGATAATTTTATTTCTATGCTCACGGATTAAAAGATCCCATGGGTATATTTTTTTGTCCTGTCTGTTTGTTGTCAACTATTAACTAGCCCATAACTATTGAGTGGGTAGGACTATGGCTTTCATATTTCACATTTGTATTTTTTGTGACAAGACTTTTCCTTGGGTTCCATCAAATTTGACATCCTGGCTTTGACCTTGGAAGTTGACCTTCTTTCAATTTTTGGAGTTTGACATGCATTTTAGAGAATTCAACCCTCGCCATAAGCTGCCATACATGGGCATCAGTATTTCACAAACACATCTTGTTTCCTAATATATTTCATTGAAAACCACATTTTATAAATCACTGGTATGACAACACATCTTGACAGATTTTACCACAAATTTCTTGATAATTCAAAAAGTGTTGTAGTTGATAAGAACAACAGTTTTAATCTGATCAGCATTGATATTTTAAAAATATTGTAATTTAAGTGTGACATGAAAATTTAAGTCACATACAATGAATTATATACATGTAGTCAACAATAATCTTGAATTTTAGAACTGATGTTAAGTGATGAACTATCTTTTACTAAATATCTAATGATCTTTTTAAAAAAAAGATAACTACATATTGTCTTGTTTAAGTACTTAAAATAAACAAGAGGCCCAGGGGCCACAGCGCTCACCTGAGCACATCGGTGGGTCATAGTTAATTAATTGATATAAGTACAGGGCCATTTTAAGCATAAGATGGCTCTTGCTCTTTCATATGTAAACCCAGGAAAAAATCTACTAAAGATCAGCAGGATCTTGGTGATCCAAAGAGAATGAGACATCTAAATGGTGTGTGGATTCAATCTTGATTAAATTATTAAAACAATCTAAGTGTTAGATTTTTGTCCAGAATAGTGAGTCAATTTTTTTGTAAAATACAATAAGGAAAGTTGTTTTAATATTGGCTTATTATAAGTTGAACAGGCGGGCCATATTGAATTGACTTTGGTGAACATTGTAGTCCATAGGCCTATAATGAAGAATTTTGAGCACTTCATCTAGAAAGAAACATGATCATATTTTTCTAATTAAATTAAAACTATTTTCGACCAAATTCAATATTTACTTTGTTTATCTTTTTAAAATAATTTTAATTGATAAAAGTTTTTTTTTACTTTCAATCATTGTTGAAATGTTTAATTACTGTTTTCTTTACTTGATATTTTATTGTTTCAGTGGCTTTTATTATTTTGGCTCTAATTGTGTACAAAGTTCACAAACAAAGAAAAGCAAGACAATTCCAAGAGGAAACACAACCTTTAACAACAGCACCGAAAAACCAGATATACATGGGATTATAGCAGTCAAAGACTGAGCAGAGAGTAAAATATCAGACACTTTACCACAACCTTTAACAACAGCACCAAAAAAAAAACAGATATACATGGGGTTATAGCAGTCAAAGACTGAGCAGAGAGTAAAAATTGTCAGACACTGTAACACATTAACGGTAGAAGAGTTAACATTATTAAATTAAGATATCTTTATATTGAAGTGTCTACTTTCATTCCTTTGGATGTCTGATTGAACTAAACAAAACCATTTTAGATGTGCAGTTCATGATGATGTATCCCAGTGCTAATTCCTAGTAGAAGAAGTTTTTGTGTTTTATTGCATTGCTGTTGGATATTCATTTTTTTTGTACAGATCTGTGCCAAAAGCGAAGATAATTTTATTTTTTTCTCTACATATTTAATTGAAAACAACATTTTGTTAAATCACTGGCATATGGTCAATTTTCGTCCAATTTCATTATAAGCTCACCTGAGCTGAAGGCTCAACTGAGGTTTTCTGATCAAAATTTGTCCGTTGTTGTCATTGTCGGCGTCATCGTCATTGTCGTAAACTTTTCACATTTTCATCTTCTTCTCCAGAACTACTGGGCCAATTTCAACCAAACTTGGCACAAAGTATCCTTGGGTGAAGGGGATTCAATTTCTATCATAATAGTTGCCCTTAACAAACCTTGCTGCTCTTCTCTGGACACTCTAACATTTGTATTTGGGTTTGCTGATATGGGTCCCAAACAGTCGCAGCATACTCCAGGGTGAGACTGACGATTGTACTGTAAGCAGCAGATTTAATGTGGCTCTACATCCCTGTAGGTTGCGACGGAGAAAACCTAGGGTCTTGCTTGATTTGGCTCGGATATTGTATATGTGATCCGTCCAGTTCAGCCTATTGTTTAATGTTACGCCTAGATACTTTCCACTGCTGACTGACTATCTTAGGAAAGAACTTTTTCTTAGTTCATTAGTTAGCCGTTTCACTAACTTCGTATTATCTTAGGATATTCCTAAGTTACGTCGTAACTTTAGGACAGGTAAATCGATGACTTAGGAAGAAACTAGATATGCAAGAATTTTTACAGAGTGAGAGATTGTGTTCAGGGAGAGAAAAATCCAGGGGACTACCAGTATATGGATGATTGAGTTATCTCCTTGTTAAAACTGGTTTACTTTACATGGAATTACTAGGATCTTAAGAATTGACAAAGATGTGTAAAATTAGTCCCAAAAATAGCATGCTATAAGCACGATGTCTGTGTTACAAAAAACTGCATATGAATTGAACCATTATTATATTTACATGTACATGTCTGGACTACCAGTATATGGATGATTGAGTTATCTCCTTGTTAAAACTGGTTTACTTTACATGGAATTACTAGGATCTTAAGAATTGACAAAGATGTGTAAAATTAGTCCCAAAAAATTAGCATGCTATCAGCACGATGTCTGTGTTACAAAAAATTGCATATGAATTGAACCATTATTATATATACATGTACATGTCCGTATATGTTATATCTACCTGTAACAAATCAGTTGGGGCACAACACTATCAACTACCAAAATTCTCTGACAAGCAGAAAAAGGTCATCGGAGGTTATAAGCAAATATCAGCTTTGTTTTCTATATCGTAAATTTTTTTTAGCCCCCCCCCACCCCCTTGTTTCTACAGCCATTAGAATACAAATAGTTTTCCCCTGTCTCCGCTTAATTTAAATGACACTCCACTTTTTCAACTTTTCTACTGAACGAATAATTATGTATGTCGTGTAACAGAGTGATTGGTTTCACTCTCCATTTCTGACTTGAGTTATGCACGGAGATTTTTATTGACAGATTTCCCTTTCAACTTCTCTATTTATGTATATTAATATTGCCATATAAAACCAAGAACCAGATAGACTTCATTACTATCTCAAGGAAGTGGAGACGTAGCCTCCTTGATCCAAGATCAAGAAGGGGGGTTTGAATTTTTTAAAGAATGTATATAAGTGAATAATTAATTTTTATTATTTTTCATTTAAATATGAATTTAGATACAACTAACTCAACCAAGACACGCCGCAGGCCGTCAATTCAGCGATACCCCCCCCCCCCCC
>PRKT01000989.1:79947-124417 GCA_003671525.1 Saccostrea glomerata
TATTGAAATTATACATGTAAAGTACGCTCGTGCATATTTGCAGCTGGCAGACATGTAAATACATCATTAAACTGAAAAGGGAGCATAATCGGTAATCAAATTAAATTCTATATTAACAAGTGCTTGAACTATATAAATTTTATTTGAAATAAAAAAAAAGTCCACATTTTGTTACACATATATAATTATATACATGTACCTTAATTTGAAGAAAAAACATTGTGATAGTTTTGTTTTGTTTCTTTCTGATTTCGTTTCGTTTCGTCTTGATTTCGTTTCGTTTCGGTAGGTTTCGTTTCGTTTCGGCAGATTTCGTTTCGTTTCAGTTCGTTTCGTTTCGTTTCTATTTCGTTTCGCACTTTACAGGTACCCTACTATATGGCATGCCTCAGAGAAGATTGTGTTAAAATATATAGCATCTGCGATGAGTAGTTGCTGAGAAAAATGCAATAAAAATTTGTTATGGAGACAGATGGACTGACGGAAAGACACACAAGGGTAAAACAGTATACCACCTCCTTTGAAGCTAGGGTATAAAAATAAAATTAAAATTTGATGAGAAATTAGCTTCAATTGGAAAATATTACAGTGAATGCATTTCATGTAATCAGATAAAGTTAAGGTCATAAATCATCTAGTAAATTAAGACCTACCTATAAGACATTTATGACATACTGTGCTATTTTGTTCTCTGGTTTCAGAACCTCTTGGACATGGTCCACATTCTTTACAACCAATATCACTGAAAAATGAGGAAAATCATATAATATTCTACAAAATCAAGTCTATCTGCAAAACATTAATAAATGTTTTTATTCCAGTCATTCTGTTTATTTGTTTGTTACACTTTAGCCAAAATATGAGAGCAATGACTTAACAGCCTTAATTTTGGATCATTTTTGTGATTCCTTTACCAAACTGAAAATGAAGTGAATCCAAAATTTTTATTCAGACAACTTAATACATATACTGTATACAGAGAAAATCTCACCCCTTTCACCCTTGTAACTAGAGGGTTAATTTAAAACGGGGCGAATTCAAAGAACATAGTATAAATTCTTAAACAGATCTGCGATTGGGAAATGGGGCAAAATTGTTAGCAAGTGTAAAAGAGCAAAAATAACACAGGGCAAAATAACCTGTATACAGTAGTTTCATACCATTTCACCGAGTTTGGTACCTGAAATGAGGTTATGTGAATTTTTAATTCACATTTCTGGATTCAAGAATTTAACATTATGATAGAATCAGTTTAAAGTGGGAAAATCTCTTGGAAGTGCAAGCAATTGTATTTTGTTGTCCACAACTTTTCATTTTTCTGATGATGTTGATACAACATGTTTATCTCATATGTGTGGATACTACCTGTTGGATAAACCTATGCTTTATCCATTGGTAGATGCTTTATCAATAGCACTTCCGGTTTTGACACAATCCCTAGCTTCAAGAGTTTATTTCATTGAAACTTTTATTTGTAAAAATTCTTGCCCTTATAAAATGCATGATAAAGAGCTATAATGTTAAAAGCAAGAAAAAAAATTGTATATGTCAAAGAAGTGTCTTATTTTATTAAGGTACCTGTATTGGCTAGTTGAAGATGGATGTTACCTCCCCTCCCCCTTCCTTTTAATTGTTCTCGGAGAAAGTAAAGCCTAGCAGTAAAATTGGTGTAAGTTATAAGATTCCTGTAACATCTTCCACAATGCTTTCTTATATTATACATATATATAGTATGCCTAGTTAGTAATGTAGATATAACTTACCATGGATCAACAAGGAATCTACAATTATAGCCTTGCCTAGCACGCTTTGTACAGGTCCAGTCCAAAGACTCTTTCTACCTACGTAGCTACAGTCCCTGAAACGTTCTACTTTCCCACTTGAGCTGAACGGTGAACAAACGAATTTATGAATAACCCTTATTATAATCTGATTAATTGTATTGGTTTATCTTACTTATTTAAAGCAAATTATGAGCTGGAACTTTGATGTTGGAATGTTTTGTTGCAAAATTGTAAATAACTATTTCAATGACAAAAAAATAATGACATTAAAAGACTTCTGTTGTTCATATATGCGATGGAAGAACTATTTATAAGCTGAATTACAATCAAAATTACATTCGCACACGTCAATATCGAAACAAGATCATATACATGTACATTCGGCTTGTTGTGTTTAGTCCTAACTTTATAATCAACTTGTATACAATATTGATATCGATAGCAACTGTCATATTTATGTTCCCCAAACGAAGTTTGGGAACATATTGTATTTACTTTCTTCCAATTTTTCTTCTTCCTGGGTACTTTTTTGTCCGCAAATGTTCTCATATACTGCTCACCTGATCTAGGTGAAACCTTTTTAGGGTCACTAGGCATGTTATGAAGATGTGCGGAACGAAGGTCATTTTGCAAGTGAAATGACCAATTTAATTGATATAGCCGTAACTTTCTAAACTTTTGGTGAAATGCTTTGAAACTCATAACATAAAGAAACATTAGTAGTAAAGACAAGACAACATGGTCAAAATGGCAAGATCTCACGCGCATGCAAGTATGCTTGACTCCGATTGGCTGAAACTAAAGTCTAAATATCTTTCTTGATTTTTGACAAAATCCTTTGAAATTTTTAACATAGTCATATATTATGAAGTTCTACTGCATGATATATAAGCATTATCATGAATGCATGCACATGCACGTGTGCTTCAATCTGATTGGCTAGAACTTTAAATGCCTAAACCTTTCTTGGTTCTCAATAAAACAGGATGAAATTTCGAATATGAATAGATGTAATGAATGCCTACATTATGCTTCTATCAAAGTTTAATGCAAGGATGTGCATGCACATGTGTCTGCACTGAATGCGCTAAATGACCAGTATACTTGAGTTTCTGATGTTCATGAAGAATTAAGAACTTCTAAATGTCAAGACATGTAAGATACTGAAGTAGATCTTTTGACCCTTGACCTTGAAACTTAGGTCAAGGTCATTGGTAACCTAAATAAAATGTTGATATTAGCTTTTTACCACAATGACCTCAACCTTTGAACTTGAAATCGACCTTAACCTTTGACTTTGACCCAAGGGTAAAAAGAAACATGAAGTACATGTATCTAGAAACACCTTTCAGTGTTTATTTTGGTTGGCAGGATAGGAGGTAAACAGGTGGTGGTTTTTTAATGACCTTGACCTCTGATCCAAAGGTCACAATTAATCTTAAGGTCTTGGAGTAAGGTACAAGATTCAACTCCCACGTTAAATAGGTTAAGAAAACAAGAGGCCCACAGGCCTTATTAGTCACCTGAGTATATTTTAACAACTTTCCAGCAATTGAATTTGGTACGTGTTTTAACCAAAAGCCATGAAATTTACAATTTTGAAAGAAGCACCATTGCTTATCATAACTAGAAAACTAACCAGTCAGCAAGGGCCCCGCTGAGGGGTAGAAATATAAGGATGCAGCTCATTGAATGAGAGTTTTATTTGATTACATTTTTTTTTAATATATGAAGATTATAAGTTACAACTGCATTTTTAAAATTTCAAGATAATTCCTGAATGTCCAAAACCCTGTAAATAATAACCCTGTATTAACATAAAACAGGGAAAACCTCATGTCTTATAAAAAAAAACTAAATTTAATGTGTATTTAAAAAAGATTTAAGCAGGTGTTTTATAAAATGCAAGCCTTCAGTGAATGCAAATATCACCCAGGGTTGACCTCAACTTCAAAACAAACATCAGTTGCAGACAAAGGTGTTCATTAATCCTCATGTGACAGATAAAGATAAACCTCTAAATTTTCTGCAGCAAGCAAGATAATTAATCCCAGGGGATTAATTGTACTGCTCTCTCATCCTTTCCTTCTATATAAAGGACAAGTGCACTTAAGCAATACTTAATGGGCCCTTTTTATGTGCCATTTTACTTCAGAATTTATCACCAAATCGTACTCTATTGGTAATAGTTAGATACTAGTGGATATTTCTAATCAAAAAGCATGTTAAGCGCCATTTAAATCAGCATGGATTTGAAACAATTGAATTTTTTGAAAGGCCTATGGATACCTTATAAATCCGGAAAAGTCGTACCGAACCTTCTTTTAGTTTCATTTATGTAAATCAAGGGAATAAATATTTAAATCGATACTTGAACAATCTGATGGTGGATCATAGTCGGGCGCGTTTGCGGAATGATATTAATTTTCTTGCACCAAACCTGTTTTTAAAAATGTGGAATGAAGTTGTGTAGTTGCCTGTATTTAAAATGATTAATCTAAGAAATTGGTACTCTTGCATTTGAAAAATTACAATAATAGTTTCATTGAATTTGAAATTAAAAATTAGTGTTAAAGGTGGCTTTCAATACCTGATTCATTGTCTTGCGTGAAGATTCAAAATGTTTGACACTTTATGAAGTATACTTAGATCTCCTAACCATCCCGTGTTCTTAAAAACAAATACATACAAATATCTCTAAGCAGCACGACTTTGACTTACTGAAACAAAACCTGCCTATGTTTTATAGTGAGCACTTTTGAGGAATGTTTACCTGTGTAGAACTCACGTGACTATCAGTATTTTAAGTAATTTATTCCACACGTGGGTTCAACATGGGTCATACAGGTAAATAGCTCTCACTTGCTATAGGAAAAACATTGTACTTTTTAAACATTTTTAATATTTTTAGTACGAGCCTAATCGTGTGCAAATTTCATACTTTCACACAAGTTTTATAAATGTAATATGCGTCGTTTGTCATTTGCACGAGTTTGCACAACGTTAGGCTCATAGTTAACAAAGGCTTTGAAATTAATGACCGTTCTCGATTTACTATAGAAAATCGCCAATGTCGGCTGACCCCTACCACATTGTATAGTTTTGTTCTTTGTATATTCGTGGATTTCAGCGGTAAAATTTGTTGAATCGTATGGTTTAGATATCAATTAATGATTTGAGATGAAAATTTTTGCTTAATTTGATTGTTTATTTTTTCACATTTTACCGGCCCGGGCCCATAAGTGCACTCGTTCTTTACAATAAGAACTTTTTTCAGCACTTATCTGATTACCTGTTAAAATTGACAGCATTTAAGGCAGTAAAAAAAATTTAATTGAATTAATAATTAAAAAAATAAAATAGTAATAATAAAAAAGGATATCTTAATATATATCTTGATTTTAGAATTCAATAAAATTATCATAAATCGTTGTGTACAGTATTTTAACCAAAAAAAAGTATGAACATTATTTTAAATCCATATAACAAAGAATGAACACATCATTCAAAATTGACCTTAACTTCAAAACAAACTTCATTGCAGACAGAGGCGGTACAGTAATTAATCTCAATGTGACAGATAAAGATAATGCTTAGGATTTTCTTCATGTTGAAAGTTAATTAATCCCAAATGACAAATTGCACAGCCTTCCCAGTTTACAATGGTAACATTCTCAGCAGTTATCTCTCTTTGCCCATTCATTCTTATGCATAGTTAAGGAATCTACCCCAGCACCCCAGCTCCAAACCAGATGACATAGAGAACCAAGCTTAGCATCAAAATATGTATTTCTGCCTACTGAACTACAATACCAAATTTGAACCTGATTGGGCAACCCTAAAAAAAGTTATTAGAAAAAAACAGAATATTTGTGGATGGGGGAGTGACAGACGGCTAGACAGACGGACGGGCAGAGTGATTACTATAGGGCCCTAATTATTATTCTCTTAGTTACTATAGTGAGTAACAAAGAGAAAATGCATTGCCACTTTATAACCACCAGTAGTGCACCCCATCCATTTCTTCAGATGTCGTTAATAGCATTCAATTCTACTGATTTGATACTCTACTGATTTGCTTACTTTGGTTACTTAATACCCAGAGGTAGATCAGAGTAACAAAGAGAAAATGCATTGCCACTTTATAACCACCAGTAGTGCATCCTGTCCTCAGGAACACTGACCCTGGTGCCACATATTTCAAAATTTTGGAAATTTTATCATAAATTTTAAATCATCATATATAAATGGTTGATTTATACCAAAGAGCAGATTTCAAAGCATTAATTTATTTTCAGAGGAAGTACACCCCTCCCCTCCATTACCCCTGACCAAGGGGCCCTGAAATTAATCATTTTGGAAGAGGAACCTTTCTTCATCATAAATATTTACTTAGATCATTGGCATAATATCTAGGAGCAAAGGAAAAGATTTTCAAAGAATTCACAATATCATCATATCTGCCCTAACACCAGAACTCCTGACCTAGGGGCCCTGAAATTAACAAATTGGAAAGAAACATCCTTCCTCATCTTAACTATGTACACAGTTCATTGGTTTAATACCCAGGATCAGAGGAGAAGATTTTTAAAGATTTTATGCATTTTCACTATATGATCAATAGAGCCCAACCCTAAAACCAGACCCCTGACCCTGAGGCCATGAAATTCACAATTTTGGAAGAGGCAGCCTTATTCAACATTACCATGTACATGTACTTGGTAAGTTTATCTGATACCCATGAGCAGAGAAGAAGATTTTCAAAGAATTAATGCATGTTCACTACATTATCAATAGAGCCCTGCCCTAACACCAGAACCCCTGACCCTGGGGCCATGAATTTCCACAATTTTGAAAGAGGCAGCCTTATTCAACATAACTATGTACTTAGTTAGTTTATTTAATGCCCAGGAGCAGAAAAAAAGATTTTCAAAGAAATGATGCATTTTCACTATATAATCTATTTAGCCCCGCCCTCAACACAAGAACCCCTGACCCAGGGGCCATGAATTTTAAAATTTTGGTAGAGGACTCAATGCTGATTACAATCATGTCAACAGTTTGACTGCATGATGTCCAGGAGTAAAGAAGAAGATTTTTAATGATTGCATTAATTTCAGTGGTTTTGGCCCCGTCCCTCAGGCACCAGGGGGGCAGGGACCATGAAATTCAGAATTTTTGCTCCCCTTCACCCATAAATGCTTTGATAGGTAAATGATAGCAATGTAGAGAATCTCTGTGAGGCTTAAACAACACCTCTGATCAACATAACTTTCAGAGGAACTGCAGAAAAGAGCTCAAGGAAAGTGTCCTGAAATATTTAATGTGAGTTTTCAAAGTCTAAAATTAAAGTGCAAATTAATGAAGAAAGATATGATATAAACCTTTTATAGCCTATTTCTTTAGATGTCATTAATAGCATTCAATTCTACTGATTTGAAATAATATTTTAATACCAAGCATTTTTCTTTATTTTACCTTTGAAATTTATTTAATTTTTTTTTTTAGAATTATGCAATCCCAAGAAATAGCAATTTTCCATATATTTAAAGCAAAATACGTTCCTTCTACTTAAAAAAAATCAGGTACAGTAAAACTCAGTTATAACGAAGTCACTGGGACCTCTGAAATTACTTCGCTCTATCTGTAAATTATTATATCCGTATAAGAAATTTGTTAAATTTATATAGCTGGAGATCAAAAATAACTTCGATATAACAGTGAATTCGCAATATCCGTGTTCGTACCAAACGAGTTTTGCTGTATTTGCATTGATAAAAAATTATTGATAAATAATTGTTAAACAATATCAGTCACATAAGCTGACATGGATATCTTTATAAGAATCTCTAGTGAAGTAGCCTCCTATACACTTGAAAAAATAAATAGTTTTGGTCAAAAACCTTTATACATTTATTTACAAAATACATAAAATTTACTTGGCACAGGTACCAGAGTTGTCAAAATGGTCTTGAAGAAAATATTTCAAAACATTCTCAAAAGGAAAAAGAAGATCAGTTTTATATGTATGGAACTACAATGGAATAAGTTCATTTTGATTGATGAATTATCGGTAATATTCCCTTAGTCGACTTAAACCCTGCCTTGTCTTGGGAAAAAACCAACTCCGAGCCTGAGGTTAAAATGTATAGAGTAATAAAATGTGAATAGGTATTAAAATGACTTATATACTTGATAAATGTTACCTTTATATCTGTATTTTTTTCTTTGATTCTAAGGATACAAAGATATGTTAATTGCTTAACCAACATGCAATTATCGTATTGCATATGCATGCACGTGCATGCAAAAGATAAACGATATATTACAAGAAAACATTGATGTAACCTGAGCAGTGTTTTCAATAAGAGCCGGCAACCGGCAAAATTAACCACCTGTACGAGAAATTTTGCCGGCTATGAAATTTCCGGTACTAGGATTTTGCCGTGGCTGATACGTGAAATCCATAGATTTTATCGCAACTATTTCCATGATCTAGAGTAGCTTCCCTTGAGTGCGCTCTATTTTCAAGGAAGTTTGATTAGATCGATAGTGTGATGTAATGGCGTCACAGACTATTTGAGCGAAGTCGTGGAGAAACGTGTTGCTGCTGTAACACATGCGTTTGAGATCACATACATTAAGAGGCATAAAGTATGGTCCCTTCCGAAAAGATTTGTTTGTGTTTTATAATTTTCTATTAAAAATTGATTGTGCGACAGACTCAATATTAAGTGAGGGGTTCCCCGGTGAAACAACAGCAAATATCTATATCTAGGCCAATATAATTTTAAGACCTTACTAAAAAATGTATGAATTCTTACAGAATTTACTCAAAATGAAAATATCAAATGTTAAGCTAAGACGTGACTCAAACTAGAAATTCTTACAGAATATCATCAAACTGAAAATTTTATTCTCATTTATTCGTGTAAGATCTCTTGAAATACAGGGACAGTATTGTTTTCAAATTTGGGAAGGATTTAATGTACCAGTATGTTGTATCAAATTCAATTTTCTTATATACTTTGTTCTGACAATCTATACAAAATGTCAAAAAATTAAATCAGTTCAAAGATTATTTTATTAAAAGTCTAAGATTGCAGAATATTTCAATTTTAAGGGGATACTTTACATCACCAAGTGTTTAAAAAATCTTAAATTTTTTAACTAAATAATTTTTTTTTAATATAAATTAAAGTCCTGACTTTTTGTCTGTACTATAATTTCATACTTAAGTTGTCAATATGTTTTAATAGACACGTAGTTTTCTTCAGAAAAAAAAACTCAGTCTGTCAAAAATCTATCAAACAAATCTGTGAAAAGACAAAAATTGTTCTCTAATTGGCTTTTCAAAGGTAAAATTTGATGATTTATAGTGACAGGAATGTGAAAAAATAGTACTTTTTTAATGGCCAGAGAGGTAAGAAAAGTGAGTAAAAAATGCTGAATTTCGTTTTCGGCCGGGGGGCTTCACCCCCTTGGCCCCTACCAGGGCTCTGCCCTGGACCCGCTGGGTGCCTAAGGGGGCCCCCAGACCCCTCGCCGAGACTGGTTTCCTGCTATTCCATCTGTTTTTCCTTCTATTGAAAATCTTATTGAAAACACTGTGTAACCATCAATTGTCGCCCGGGAAATATATAAAGTAAACAATGGAAATAAGTCTTGATCATCAAACCGCTTCGATGTGGGTGAAAAGGCATGCATTTAATTGATGGAGACATATAGTCGCGAATATTTTGAAAACTTATAGTCAGATAAAAATCAAACAAAAACGACAGCATTTTAAACTTGATCAATTCCTCAAGTAAATGTTGGCTGCATGAAATATGAATTGAAGTTATACACATGCATCACCTATATTAAAAAATTTATTATTTTTCAATCTTAGAATATAAAACACGAACTGTGAATCTAGTACGTTTTTATGCGAGAAGTAAAATTCGATATTCTAAAAAAAAAAGGGACCTGTCGTTTTTTTGATAGTATATGATGCAACTTCATAAATCAAATGAAAATGTTCAAATTAAAGTTAACAACTGATGAATGCCGAGGAAAGGACGACAGACAAAAAAAGATAGTAATAGGTTACCTGAGTAATTCAGGTGACCTAAAAACTATGGATATTCTTCATGAAAAGTGGGTATTCAGTGAGATATTTGGGAGGGGGCACTTGATAGTTTCAGACTGGAAATAAAAAGGATGAACACATATGCAGGCATGGGTACTTGTTGGAAGGAATATAGATCAAACTATTTAAACATACCTGCAGAAGGATCCTACAGCACATGGGTAACATTGGGTCTTGTTCTGTTTACTCTGATAAAACCCTTCAGAACATAGGTTACATTGACTAGAGCCATTGGCTGCTGAAAAACTTCCTACAATTAAAACATTTTACTTTATGTCTTCAAATTCATAAATTGAAATCAACAAGTCACACCCAAGGGCCACATCGCTCATCTGAGTAACTTTGGTGATGCTTTTTATCAAATTAACAGATTTCCGCCCTTGTAATACCTATTGTGGCCCGGCCCTACCCCCATGGGACATGATTTGGACAATTTAGAATCTACATTAATACCCCAGGATGTTTCCACATAAGTTTCAGCTTTTCTAGCCCAGTGGTTCTTGAGAAGAATTTTTAATGACCCCACTATTTTTTTTATATTTCTGGTTTATACCCCCCTTGTAAGGGGTCTTGGCCCTTCATTTTAATAATTGATAGTCATCCCCAATCACAGAATCTTGCTATAGAGAGTTTTGTTGACCCCAACAACCTCACTACCTCCCCTTTACCTAAAGATGCTTTGTACCAAATTTGGTCAGTGGTTCTTAAATTGAGAAAAAGTTGAAAATGTGAAAAGTATACAGACGGTACATAGAAAAAAGTTTGTTCTTCTACAATACACTATCCAAGCATGATTCTGTATTAATATGACTAATAAAGACAGAGCTCTTCTTGAGAAGGACATATTTCCTATATATTTCTTTGTAAAAATCTGATACACAATTAAGAATTAAGATATAATTTTCAAAGTTTCATTGGATTATGACATGAAGTCAGTCACATGATCAAATACTATAATGCCCGAAGAGCGTTATTGTAGATTTGATCACGTATTGACTTCATGTCATATAACCCAATGAAACTCTCTATACAATGATATTTTATTTCTCATATTTAATATATTTTACTTTTTTTATTCATGTTACAAAAAAATATAGGCATTACAGTAAAACTTGTTTAGTATGATTCCAACACGGATATTGCAAATTCACAGTTATAGCAAAGTTATATCTTGGATCCACAACTATATAAATTTAACAGATTCCATGTACGGATATAACAAATAACAGATATAGTGAAGTAATTTCATAGGTCCCTGTGACTTTGTTATAACTGAGTTTAACTGTATTCAGGCATTGCTATGGAAATGCAACATAATGTACCTACGATGTCTTTTGACATCACAATCAGAACTTTCCAAATGACTGGTGCAGTTTGCTTCCAAACAGAAGAAAGTCTAATCATGTGACCAACTGCATATCATTGAAAATTGAATTTCAATTCAATTAGTATTGTTATATAAGGAAAGACGTTGGCAAATGTAAATATTTGCAGTTGAATGTTTTTTTAAAAGTCAAAATGATAAACCTAAAGGTTAAGGTCAAAAGGTAAAAAAAATATCCATAATCTTCGATTATAGATCTTTGATTATGAACTTAGCAGATTTCTCAATTTTATATACTCTATTGTTATGTTTTGGGGTAGCTTATCTCTTATCCGCAACTCCTCTTTTACCACTGAATGAAAGGATGTATTCACTTTGACAAAAGAATTGACCTATAGGAGAGAACAATTTCCCGGAAAAAGTGACATTTAAAAATTAATCTATATTTGTTGCTTTCTCCTGTATATATGTCATAATTTTTCAAATTTGTATTTTATACCTAAAATTAATTATTTACAACTTTACAATAAACCTCCAATGTTGGCCGAAACATCATTTTGTCCATTAAAGCGTTGATTTTTGCATGTATTTTGGCCTTGAAGTCCTTCAGGGCAGGCCTGCCCCTAAATAAAATTGCGATATTTTGATAGGTTTGGATGTAAGGAATAAATTGAGATAGGATTTTTTTAGGGGCACCCCTGCCCTAGGGTCGAAATTCACAAAAAACCTACGAAAAATAAGGAGACCCGATTTTGATAATCTGCTTCAAATTCATACCTCTGAATATCATAGTCAGACTAGCTCAGTTGATATGTGTGCTGACTACTGTAAACAAACTTTTATTCCCGTGCGAGAAATTTTCGCGAGGTTTGCGAGAGCCTCGTCATCGCGAATATTTCTCGCCGCGAACCAGTCCTTAAGGCCCCTGTGTCTATTTATAACAGATCCAATAAGGCTTGAACGCGAAAATTAATCGTCGCGAACAAGTTTATCCTAGGTTTATCACGAAATAAAGTCATCGCGAAATAAAAGTTAGTTTACAGTATTTCACTGTTCAAGTAAACTTTTTAAAGTCAGAGGTTCGAATCCACCTGGTACTACACTTTTTAAGTTTTAAATTTTCGCCTTTTTAAAGACTATTTTAATATTTTTTATAGACTTGTGACTCATACATGCCAACTCTCCCGATTTAGGCGGGATTCTCCCGATTTTACCCTTTCATCCCGCTCTCCCGATCGGGAAACAAAAATTGCCCTAATTTCCCGATTTGAAAAAAATCCGATTTTCAGTTTCCCTACCGCCGAATTTTTGTCATTCGGGATAAGAATATCAGACTTGTTTATTCAATGCACACAGTAAAGTTCCATTGTTTATATAGTGTCAAGAGTTGTTAATTAGCCTCAGGAAATCACTTCCCGCTTGAACGAACACACTGCTGTCCAGGCATGGGTAGCTTATAGCCTGGAGCAGTTAGGGGATTAATGTCTTCGGTTTGAAGGGGTATGCAAAGTAAACCACATAGATTAAGGGCCTAATTATTAGTCATTTTATTTAAAACAAAAATAAAAGACAATTAAATGATAATCAAGCAATAAAATAAAAATCCAAAAAGATCGTTTTTGAAAACGAAAGTTGAAAATTTCAAAGCATAACTGCTGAATTTATCTGCTAATAATAAAAATATTGTTACAGTTTAGTTTGCCAGTCAAAAAAAAAATATTGAAAATAATTAGAGGAAAGCATAGTCTTATGTTAAGTACATCGAACCCCCCCCCCTCCCCTGATCATGCTCATATTGTACATATTGTATATCTTTGCTACTGGTACATGTAAATACCAACATGGCACTGCCAAAGTTCATCATGTTCATGATATATAGTCTTTTACTATTTTAATTTTTGCTACTGGTACAATGTAAATACCAACATGGCACTGCCAAAGTTCATCATGTTTATGATATAGGATATAGTCTTTAACTATTTTAATTTTTCTTTTGGATTGGTGGGCATGAGGCTTGTGTTAAAAAAATTGATGATTTAATAATTTTCCAAATTGTTTTGTGTGTGAGATAAAAATTTATAATCATGCATTGACTGTAAAAATTTACTTACTTAAAGGGAATAAAGTGACACTTAATTATTTAAGGGAACACACCAGAAAGAAATGTAAATAAATAGATGAGAGTGACAATTATTAAGCAAAGATATTTAAATTTGGAAAAATAAACTTTAATTTGTATGTGTTCTTTGTGATGTATTAATGAGTGATAGCAATGTTTTCAATTTTAAACAAAGTATTTCATTATCATTTATTTTCACGATAAAATGACGCGAATTTAAAGCGTTGAAAATTGTCGTCACGCGCAAAATCCCTCATGGGAATTTTCAAAAGTTGGCATGTATGTTGTGTACTTTCCTTCAATTATCTATCCTTTATGTATGCCCATTCATGATATAAGAAACACTAAAGAGATATCAAATCACAACAAGCAAATTCAAAGAATTGTGGTCTCTCCCTTTTGGTGTCTTTGTGGGTGAGATGTCTTTTTTTATGACACGTCTCAAATATGAACACCTTATCATACGTCATTTAGAAATTATCAGTGACGCTGATTTTTTTTAAATAAGGTCAATCGTGAAGGTCAAGGTCAATGGGTCACAAATCATTGCATGCTTAGAAATATATTGTCACAGGTAATGCACATGTCAAATATGAAAGTCATATCTCTTCTCAATATAAGGAACAAGATGTGTTTGTGAAACACTGATGACCCGTATGGCAACATAGCGAAGATTAAACTTTTCTTAAATGCAAATTAAATATGTTATTACCCAAAGGTCAAGGTCATTCATGATACCCAATGAAAGGCCCAGTCACAAGGATTAAATATTTGAAACATGAAAGCCTTAGCCCTAACCTTGTAAAAATTATGGTCAAGGTTTGTTTTTAAAAGTAGGTTAAACTCCAAGGCCAAAGAGTTAAAGTTCATGGTATTTAATGAAATGTCTTTGCACAAGGATTACATATCAAAAGTATGAAAGCCCTAGCCCTTACCATACAAAAGTTATGGTCAAGGTTAAAGTTTTTTCACAAGTATGGAAATCTCCAAGGTCAAGGTCAAGAGTTCAAAGTTGTTGGTATCCAATGAAAGGTCTTGCCACAAAGAATGCATATGTGAAATATAAAAGTCCTAGTATATATCGTTCAAAAGTTACGGCCAAGGTTAGTTTGATAAACAAGAGGCCCATGGGCCACATCGCTCACCTGAGTAACTTGGGTGATGCAGTTCTTTACCAGGTTCCCCCTCTTGCTATACCTATCATGCCCCACTACCCCCTTCCCTTTTATGATTTTAAAACTTTAGAATCTACCTGCCCAGGATGCTTCCACATAAGTTTCAGCTTTTCTGGCCCAGTGGTTCTTGAGAAGATTTTTTAAGATTTGTTCTATATTTTTCCATGTAAAACTTAGAATTCTCTATTGTGGCCCCGCCCTAACCCAAGGGGTCATGATTTTAATAATTTAATATCTACACTACCCCAGGATGCTTCCACATAAGTTTCAGCTTTCCTGGCCCATTGGTTCTTGAGAAGAAGATTTAAAAGATTTGTTCTACATTTTTCTATGTAAAACTTAGAATTCCCTATTGTGGCCCCGCCCTACCCCCAGGGGTCATGATTTTAAGATTTTAATATCTACAATAGCCAAGGATGCTTCCATATAAAGTTTTAGCTTTCCTGGCCCAGTGGTTCTTGAGAAGAAGATTTTTTAAAGATTTAATCTATATATTTCTATGTAAAACTTGGATTCCCCATTGTGGCCCGCCCTACCCCCTGGGGTTATGATTTTAACAATTTAATATCTACACTAGCCAAGGATGCTTCCACATAAGTTTCAGCTTTTCTGGCCCAGTGGTTCTTGAGAAGATTTTTTAAGATTTGTTCTATATTTTTCCATGTAAAAATTAGAATTCCCTATTGTGGCCCCGCCCTAACCCCGGGGGTCATGATTTTAATAATTTAATATCTACACTACCCCAGGATGCTTCCACATAAGTTTCAGCTTTCCTGGCCCATTGGTTCTTGAAAAGAAGATTTAAAAGATTTGTTCTATATTTTTCTATGTAAAACTTAGAATTCCCTATTGTGGCCCGCCCTACCCCCAGGGGTCATGATTTTAAGATTTTAATATCTACAATAGCCAAGGATGCTTCCATATAAAGTTTTAGCTTTCCTGGCCCAGTGGTTCTTGAGAAGAAGATTTTTTAAAGATTTAATCTATATATTTCTATGTAAAACTTGGATTCCCCATTGTGGCCCCGCCCTACCCCCTGGGGTCATGATTTTAACAATTTAATATCTACACTAGCCAAGGATGCTTCCACATAAGTTTCAGCTTTCCTGGCCCATTGGTTCTTGAGAAGAAGATTTAAAAGATTGGTTCTATATTTTTCTATGTAAAACTTAGAATTCTCTATTGTGGCCCCGCCCTACCCCCAGGGGTCATGATTTTAAGATTTTAATATCTACAATAGCCAAGGATGCTTCCATATAAAGTTTTAGCTTTCCTGGCCCAGTGGTTCTTGAGAAGAAGATTTTTTAAAGATTTAATCTATATATTTCTATGTAAAACTTGGATTCCCCATTGTGGCCCGCCCTACCCCCTGGGGTCATGATTTTAACAATTTAATATCTACACTAGCCAAGGATGCTTCCACATAAGTTTCAGCTTTCCTGGCCCATTGGTTCTTGAGAAGAAGATTTAAAAGATTGGTTCTATATTTTTCTATGTAAAACTTAGAATTCCCTATTGTGGCCCCGCCCTAACCCCAGGGGTCATGATTTTAAGATTTTAATATCTACACTAGCCAGGGATGCTTCCATATAAAGTTTTAGCTTTCCTGGCCCAGTGGTTCTTGAGAAGAAGATTTTTTAAAGATTTAATCTATATATTTCTATGTAAAACTTGGATTCCCCATTGTGGCCCGACCTACCCCCTGGGGTCATGATTTTAACAATTTAATATCTACACTAGCCAAGAATGCTTTCACATAAGTTTCAGCTTTCCTGGCCCATTGGTTCTTGAGAAGAAGATTCAAAAGATTGGTTCTATATTTTTCTATGTAAAACTTAGAATTCCCTACTGTGGCCCCGCCCCACCCCCAGGGGTTATGATTACAAGAATTAAATATCTATACTACCCAAGGATGCTTTCACTTAGGTTTCAGCTTTCCTGGCCCATTGGTTCTTGAGAAGAAGATTTCTAAAGATTTGTTCTATATATTTCTATGTAAAACTTGGATTCCCTACTGTGGCCCCGCCCTAACCCCAGGGGTCATGATTTTAAGAATTTAATATCTACACTAGCCAAGGATGCTTCCACATAAGTTTCAGCTTTCCTGGCCCATTGGTTCTTGAGAGGAAGATTTTTTAAGAGTTGTTCTATATATTTCTATGTAAAATTGTGATTCCCTATTGTGGCCCCGCCCTAACCCCAGGGGTCATGATTTTAAGATTTTAATATCTACAATAGCCAAGGATGCTTCCATATAAAGTTTTAGCTTTCCTGGCCCAGTGGTTCTTGAGAAGAAGATTTTTTAAAGATTTAATCTATATATTTCTATGTAAAACTTGGATTCCCCATTGTGGCCCGACCTACCCCCTGGGGTCATGATTTTAACAATTTAATATCTACACTAGCCAGGGATGCTTTCACATAAGTTTCAGCTTTCCTGGCCCATTGGTTCTTGAGTAGAAGATTCAAAAGATTGGTTCTATATTTTTCTATGTAAACTTAGAATTCCCTATTGTGGCCCTGCCCTACCCCCAGGGGTTATGATTACAAGAATTAAATATCTATACTACCCAAGGATGCTTTCACTTAGGTTTCAGCTTTCCTGGCCCATTGGTTCTTGAGAAGAAGATTTCTAAAGATTTGTTCTATATATTTCTATGTAAAACTTGGATTCCCTATTGTGGCCCCGCCCTAACCCCGGAGGTCATGATTTTAAGAATTTAATATCTACACTACCCAAGGATGCTTCCACATAAGTTTCAGCTTTTCTGGCCCAGTGGTTCTTGAGAGGAAGATTTTTTAAGAGTTGTTCTATATATTTCTATGTAAAATTTGGATTCCCTATTGTGGCCCCGCCCTAACCCCGGAGGTCATGATTTTAAGAATTTAATATCTACACTACCCAAGGATGCTTCCACATAAGTTTCAGCTTTCCTGGCCCAGTGGTTCTTGAGAAGAAGATTTTTAAAGATTTGTTCTATATATTTCTATGTAAAATTTGGATTCCCTATTGTGGCCCCGCCCTACCCCTGGGGGTCATGATTTTAAGAATTTAATATCTACACTACCCAAGAATGCTTCCACATAAGTTTCAGCTTTCCTGGCCCAGTGGTTCTTGATAAGATTTTTTAGTGACCCCACCCTATTTTTGTCTTTTCTTGATTATCTCCCCTTGTAAGGGAACTTGGCCCATCATTTTAACAATTTAAACTCCCCTTCACCCAAGGATGCTTTGTACCAAGTTTGGTCAAAATTGGCCCATTGGTTCTTGAGAAGAAGTCTAAAATGTGAAAAGTTAACAGACGGATGGACAGCTAGACGTATGGACGACGGACAAAATGTGATCAGGAAAGCTCACTTGAGCCTTCGGCTCAGGTGAGCTAAAAAAGGTCAAACTCCAAGGTCAAAGGGTCAAAGTCCTTGATATCCAATGAAAGATCTTGTCACAGGGTATAAATATATGCAGTATGAAAGCACTAACCATAACCCTCCAAAAGTTATGGTCAAGGTATGTTTTTTAAAGTAGGTAAAACTCCAAGGTCAAAGTCAAAAGGTCAAAGTTTTTTTGTATCTAATGAAAGGTCTTCTCACATTAATTACAAATGTGAAGTATGAAAGCCCTTTCTTTTACCGTTCAAAAGTTATGGCCAAGGATAAAGTTTTTTTTATAGGTACAGAAATCTCCAAGGTCAAGATCAATAGGTCAAGGTTATTGGTATCCAATAAAAGGTCTTGCCACAAAGAATACATATGTGAAATATGAAAGTCCTAGTATCTACCATTCAAAAGTTATGGCCAAAGTAAAAGTTCGGATTTTTTATGTAAAAGTGGGTCAAACTCAAAACTCCAAGGTCAAATGTTGTGCTACCCAAAGAAAGGTTTTGTCACAAGGAATACACATGTGAAAAATGAAAGTCATAGCTTGGCTAAATCAAAGTTATGGACAAGGTTAAAGTTTTTGTGAAGGACGTACAGACAGACAGACGGACAGCTAGACAAACTGACGGACAGATGAATAAGATTCAATATCCCCTTGCTTTCATGAAAGCGGGGGACAAAAATCCAATGTACGTTGTCAATCAGGCGGAACAAACCTCAGTATAAGCACACTTTCTCCGAGGACAAGAATAACTCACTCTGTGTTACTCAATACAGGCACTCTTGGCAGCATTGAATGTCCATTGTACAGTACCGACCGCACACAACCTAACAGAAAGCAAACCCGGAGCGCACCCCGAGTTCGCTCTCTAGGTCTGCTTCGGGTTCGCTCGGGGTCCACTTGGGCTGTCCCCGAGCGAACCCGGAGCGACCCAAAGCGGACCCAGAGAGCGAACCCCGAATTGAGTAGTGGTCCCAGGGAGCGAACGTGAATTTGGTATTTCTTTACAGAGCTGTCAATCAATATGAGAGATTAACCAATCAGCGCGTCAACCAATCAAAATAGCATACTGATCTGTCGATTTGGATAAAAGATCGAACGTGTTAATTTAGTTCAATATAAATCCAATTTACATACAAGCAAAACGTGTAAATGCACAGTGTAAATCAATTATGATAATTAAAATATTAGTTTATATTTATTTTTTTAATTCTTGTATTTTATATTTTATATATTCATTTTCTCTTTCTATTAAAGCAAATAATAAATTATATATTTTAATTTTCCATTGAATGATACATGAATATTTACGTATTTATTTTCTTAAGTTGTTTATACCAGTATTTAAAGTCCATGGGTAAATAAATTAGGTAAATACATCAGTCAATGCGTAAAAAAAGAAATCATTAATTGGTATTCTTATTGACAAAAAGAGAAGAGAAAAAAATAGTTGGTATTTGACAATTATTGTAAAATATCATCATCTCAAGATAACAACAGTACAGCAATATTTACGTGCCCATTATTCAATGATTTTATTTCCATTTTCTCAATTTACGTGTTCCTTTAACTTATTTAAAATTCACATCAAAATTATTGATTTTTTTTTAAATGGGCATAAAATAAATTACATGTACATCTTCCTGTATATTATTGAAAAAAAAAATTATTGCAGCAGGTTTATAGAAAACAATTCAGGTACGGGATTGGGAGGACGACTCATAGAATTTTAAGAAAAAGTCTGCAGGCTTTATTATTAAAATCTAGTCTAAAAATGGGACTTAATACAGTTAAGATCTCTCTCTCTCTCTCTCTTGGTCTTGATGATTCCTGTATTAATTTATATTCAAATATTTAGAAATATTTTTTAAAGATAATTTTAATGCATGTGTGAAGAAGGGGGGGGAGGGTGTATATTATTATATTCTTAGCGGGCCGGGAGAACAATTTTTATTTGTCATTTTATTTTATTTTTTTTCATTCTGATTAAAATCATAATCGCTCCATAATTCAGAGCGTGTAAAAGATCTGATATACTTTATTTTTTAAATATCCGATAAATATTTATAACGAGCTTTTAATGTGTAACTACCATAAATGAAATCTAAATATATCAAGTGTACAAAAGGTAAATATAATTTATAGATGCAATATCATAATACACGTGATTGCTAAAGATTTAAAGTACGATTTTGCAAAACTTAAGGAATAACAAATATAATTTTATGGATACAACGCATGAATTCAAAAAAGTATTTTGTTTAGGGGCTAACGTGAGTTTCACTTGTACACCATTCGATACATTGAAAATCAATTCAACACATTTTTCTTCTTTTCCTGTTTTCGTTATAACTAAAAGAAAAATAATTGCCTAATATAGTATCCCGCTGTCAAATTACTTCGAATTTCTAGGGATTGAAATTCCGAGATCGGAGAAATCAAAAAATTCAATTAAACATGTAAATCTACGCCAAATGTACAGTTGAATTTTGGAAAATTTATCAATGTTCTCCATAATGTCACTGTTTACATGTACAGTGTACATGTATCGATCGCCCCATAAACAACAATGATCGATCCACAATCCAATTACTGTATCGGAATATACAACGGGGTGGGGCTTAGTGGTGGCGAGATTAAAGCGGGGTCCGCTTCACGCATCAGTGCGTAAAGCGGTCCCAGAAAGCGAATGCCGGGTTCACTATAGCGGACCCAGAGCTGACCCCGAGCGCACCCAAAGCGAATCCAGAGCGGTCCCAAAATTTCTGAAAGCGAACCCAAAGCAGACCCCGAGCGAACCCGGGGTCCGCTTCGGGTTCGCTCTGTTGTTAGGTTGTGTCTGGTCGGTACTGTATATATTCCTTAGAATTAAATAACATCTGACTGATTTTGGCTACGTAAAATTATCAGTGACTGTACTCCCTCCGATTTGATTTAGGCCTATATAATTTGCAGACATTAATAGAATGTTTTATTATATTCACAGATAAAATAGCCTAGACATAAAGAATAGAATTTCAGAGGCAGTAAACATTACCATTATGCACATGTGGAGTGAAGACAAATGTCAATAATTACATTTTTAGATAACAAACTCAGGAAATCAATGAAAGGGTTCCTCCTACCCCTACTCGCTGATAAAAAAAGATTTAGGAAAAACAAATTGTTATATGTATTAAGCCTAATGCCATTAATCAGAACGGAAATCGACAAGGTTTTTGTAGAGAAAAAGCCAAGCCCAGTCCTATAGGTCAAATCCCTATTCATAATGAAGTGATCCTTTAATGAGATTTTCACAGAATCTTTGCCATTGTGCACCTTCTATTTTACTTTATGATCGGACACATATTTTGGGTTTTCCAGAGCAAAAAATTGACACTACCATTTTTTCTATAATATTGAAGGGTACCCATCTATAATCCGCAACTCCTCCTTTACCACAAGATAAAATTTAATGATACTTTCACAGATTCTTTATTACATAATGCCATTGTACATGTGCACCTCTAATTTTACTTCCAACCTCTAGTTTTTTCTTCTTCTTTTTTCTGCTTGTCAACAAATTTCTGGGTTGATTTTTTTCCCTGGGTTGACCACCATTGAAAAAATTCCTGGAGCAACATCTAAGGTTCAAGATATTATGACTATAAAATGTTGAAGGGCAAGGGTCAATATATCATGACCATAAAATATTGATCCTCCTACTTTTCAAATTTAAATTGAAAGGGGAAAAATAATATGGAGTTTGTTGAATGTACTGTAAATGTAAATCACCTTTTATTCACGAGAATTTTATTTTTGCGTAATTACGCGAGACAGTGTGCTCGCAAATATTTAATTCTTGCATATAAAAGCATTCCTTAAGATAAAATAGAGCAATAACCACAGTTCATGAAAATTTTGTCTTGCTAATCAAGAGTCAATGACTATCTTGCGAAAATGAGATGTCGTCGAAATATAGTGATCTACAATATTATGACCATAAAATATTGATTGCCCTAACTATAAATCAAGAGGAGCATTCAAGATATAATGGTTGTAAAAAAAATGACACTTAGGGGGATGGGTGTCACAATATTATGGTAATTGTTAAACACGGGAGAGGGTTCAATATATCATGATCATAAAATATTGTTCTCTACTTTTTAAATTAGAACATAATAAATACTTTGTAGTCATGTTTTATCTTTTCTCCCTTTTTTCTAGAGTAGTCTCTAAATGGGGGTTCAACATGATATTTGAAACCCTAATCTTTCAAGAGAGAAAAGGATATCATTTTACTATAGGGTTCAAAATGTTATGGCCATAAGACTTTTAATATACTGAACCCCAGTTTTAAAATATTCTGGCCATAATATTTGGAACCCCAGGTTCAATATTTCCATATAGGGTCTCAATAATTTGCAATGGTATTTTGAACCGGAGTTCAAAATATTGCAGGGTTCAATATTATTTACGATACTGAGGATGTAGCCTGCTTATCTCAACTTTGTCAAAATAGTCATGATACCACAGACAGATAGGGTAGACAGACATCTCAGCCCATGGGCCAATCTAAAAGACACCTTGACCCAAACAAAATTTGTTATTACAAACTAATTATCAGGAATCTGGATTGATATTTTTAATAATAATAATAACTAGAAAGTCTGCTATTGCAAGCAATAGCGTATGTCGCCCCAAACTGGACAAGACTTTTCATTTTTTCATCACTAAAACAATACCCATTAGCATAGATTGGACAACCATCAACTTGTATCAGTCCTTTCAGTACTTTGATTTAAAATTAAAGTTAAAGTAAGTTTCACTTTTCCCCTGTTTCCATGGAAATTATTGACAATTTGCAATTTTTAAAAGCAACACGCACAATTACAGATACTATAATCATTAAATCAATAAAGTTTCATGACAATGTCCAAGGGACCACACTGTCACTGAGAACATTCTCGGACTAAATGAATTTTCTTAATGTACATTATGGTTGAAACCATTTGTTAACTTTCTTGAATGTTTTCCTAAGAAATGATGGTAAATTACAATATATGCAGTTTAAACCTGCTTGTAATTAACCCCCCCATTGTCACCATTATGACACGCACCTGAGACTCCAAAGGATGTGCTGCTGCTTTTTGCTTGTTTATCAATCAGCATCTTAATTATGTCTTCTCATTCCTTGATAATAGTCAATATATACTTGCACGGTTCTCCATCATTTGAAATTTTACTATGTTGCAGAGTTTACGCGAAGCACTAAAAGTTTGCGGCATTTTCGCGATCAAATTGGCAACTGAATCACTATTCATTATAATTACAGAAGAATACATCACACACTTCATTTAAAAATTACTTATTCGTTACACAAATAGTATGGTCGAACATATTGATAAAAGTAAAAACACATGTTCTGAAAAACAGAGGAAATTCTGGTCAATACAGTTGAACTATTTACCATTGTGAAAGTAAATTTGCTGTGATTTTTGTCAGTTTTCTTGATCAAATAAAATTATTTTATCATCGTCAATTACAAAAAAAAAGAAACTTCAGAATAGTTAAATACTTTTATGAGCTCCTTGAAAAATTAAAGCAGTTTATTTACATCAATTAAATGATTTCGGTACGATGGTTATAGTTATGTTTGATCAGCCGCAGTACCAACATAATTCTAGAGCCTTGGATCTATAAAAAAGACATATTGTTTAAAAAATAGCACAATGCATTTTTAATGCAACTACCAATTAACCGTTACATAGAAGTGGTGTGGGGGTGTTGTCAACAGGGTGATAGTGATAAATTAGAAAAACTTCAACTTTATGCAGCTAGAATTGTAACAGGGTTAACAACTATAGCTTCCAAAGATTCACTTTATTTTGAAACGGGATGGGAACCGCTTAGTTGTAGAAGACAAGAAGCTAGATTAAAAACAATGTTCAAACTTCATAATAATTTAGTGCCAGAATACTTAATGGACATCCTTCCAAATATGCGCTGTAACACATCTATCTACTCGACAAGAAATTCTCAAAATTATGATATTCCAAAGTGTCGATTACAAACTTATAAGTCTACGTTTATTCCTACTGTAGTTAATGAATGGAACTCCATTCCACTTGAAACTCGAAATTTACAGTCAATGTCGAAATTCAAATCTAAAATTAGTAATAAAAAATCCAGATCTGCCCCACCTTCTTACTTTGATTACGGTAACAGAAGACTTAATGTTCTTCAAACCAGACTACGACATAATTGTGTATTAAACAACGACCTTTTTAGATGCAATTTAATATCAAGTCCCTTGTGCACGTGCGGTAAAGTTGAGGACACATATCATTATTTTTTCGTATGTCCAAAGTATGTGAACGCCAGAAATGAATTTTTAAATAAATTTTTACAATTTGACAAAATCCACATACTAGATACACATGTCTTATTATGGGGGGTTGAATCACTGAGTGCTGCAGAGAATGAACGTCTCTTTTCTTTTGTTCAAACATTTATCAAGCATTCTGGTAGATTTCCTTGTTAATTACTGTACCAATATTAATATATGAATTTGTTCGACTTTTACATATTTATACATAATTATGCAAAATGCATCAATTTGTTTACTTTTGCAAATTCTGAATCCTTTATATAGCATGTTTAACTGTGACAATTTCAATGTGTAATTTATATGTACGAGGGTTGTCCCAAAAAGTCGTAGACAATGTTTATAATTTTTTAATCATGCAACCAATACTTACCAAATTTTGCAAAAACATAATATTGTCAATGTTCTTTAAAATTGTGAATTTTTAAGTACATATCTTTCATGTTAATAATATTATGACGATTTATATGAAGGTCGATAAGGCCTGTCGGCGCACGGACAAAATTCGGAATAATTTACGCATATAACTATTACATTTGCTTTTATTTCTTAAATACTATATAATACATTGAACTCAAATTTAAATCACCGAAACCAGAATAAAAATCTTAATATTATGTCAAAATTTCATATAAATATCTTTAGAAACAGACGATTGGTGTCCTGATTTTCATAGTATCGTTGAAATTGAGTTTGATGAAAATGACGTCGTCAAACGCGTAGTCGGCGCACGGAGATGCAATAAATTGTGTTGGATATGGTTAATTTACATTGGAGACGGGAAAAAAGAATACAGAAGTTACATTTAACACCAGATTTTAATAAAGAATTTATTTTTAGATTGCACTATATTCAATGAGAGTTTTCCTTCCGTACCGAAAAAAGTTAATTACCGCATGTAAGAAGTGGAGTACTGTTTGATAAACGCAGACAATTTGGAAAAATCTGGACCGCGAACGACGTCAAACAATTTGTATTCTCTGCTGCCTTAAATGTAAGGCAATCTTTCGACTAAATTTCGACTGACATTTGAATCTGCTTAAAAAAAACAAGTAAAAAACAAACGGACAGTAGTGAATTTTAATATGTCTGTTTATCAAGAGTGGTCTATCACTTAAAAAAATTATTGAATGTTTATACCCGCTAGTGAAACAGACAAAGAGATCATGACGTTATAAGAGACGTAATTTACGTTTGCTTTCTTGCGCCGGTGTACACTTATATTCTTTCTTTATTTTTCATAATTTTCTTATAAGATGTGACATCATCATGAAGCTTGAAGTGCATGACCATAAAATGTTACTCTTTGCTATGACAAGGAAAGAAATGTAATAAAGCAAAGAGAAACAAAACTGTTTTACCTGTCTACGACTTTTTGGGACAACCCTCGTATAGGGAGAGAACGTTATAAGTATTCAGTACTTGTGCTCAATCCCTTTGAAATTATATTACAATAAAATATGTTCAAACCAGAAGTGTGAAAACAAATTATTTGTCTTTGTTCCTTCATGCGTAAAGTCCGGCGAGGGTCTAGGAGATAATTGATTATGCAAGGTAAAGCCCTAATTAAGTGCTCTACCTGTTACAATTGAAGAAGGTAGGATTGTTTGATTAAAGTTTCAATTAGATAGAATTTATGTGTTTTGATTTTCTGATTATCACAGATCTTACTGTGTCGGCAAAATTTTTACTGTGTCGCACACATAAAATTTGAATCGTTACTGTGTCGGAGAAAATTTTACTGTGTCGGGAGCAACACAGTAAAACAGCTCATGGAGAACCCTGTACTTGTGGATTTTTTTAATAATTAAGAAAAAAATGATCTATACTGTATAAGGGATTAATTTCATGGATTGTAATTTTCACGTTTTTCTTTCATCTGACACAATTGCGGTTTCTTGAATTCGCGGAATTGGTATGTAAATAAATATAAAAGTAACCTTCCATGTCTATATCAATTTAATACCATAGCTACATGTAAACGACATCAATCAACGTTATGTTTTTATTTCACGAATAACAGGGTAGCTAAGGTTAATATAAAATTGTTATACATTTAACTAGAGCCGAGCTCGTTGCAAAGCAATGAGTAGGTCTTCCATTGGAGCTGTGGACAGGAAGTACCGACCTTGAGTCAAGGTCACTGCACTTTCTTATGTGAACAACCTTTCTTCTCACAATGAGCCTCCAGGCCAGTGAATCTTTATTACAAAGTTCTGCTTGAACATTGTTTTCTGTGACTGACCTTGATTTGTCAGGAAGATCTTTGATAAAGGTCATGACACAACCTCCAATCATAAGTAATCTATGTTTCAAGTAAGAGCCTATAATGATTTTCATTTACTAATTCATAGCGTGAAAAAGAAAGAAAAAATTTCTGTCAGTGACCTTGATCTTCACGGTATAATCTTAGGTCTGAGTCATGACAAACCCTCAATCTCAAACAACTTTTAGTGATTTTAAATTCATAACCCTGGCAGGAATTTTACAACTTCTTCTGTCAGTGACCCTGAATTTGTTAAAATGGCCTTATTTTAAGTCATCTAAAACCAACGGACCATAAGCAATCTGTATTAAGTATTAATTTAAACAAATATAGTCCAAATTGAAATGAATACAATTTTTTGAGTCAAATTGTAGAAATCCTTTTTGTCATGAGCAATCTCTGTATCAAGTATGAACTTCCAGATATTCTCAATTATATATAAATGGCTGGGACAAAACATTAATTCTTTCTCCAGTGACCTTGAATTTGCTGTATTATGTTGCCTTAAATCAATACCATGACACATCCTAGGATCATTGGAAATCTTTGTATCAAGTAAGAGCTTCCAGTTTCTTAATAAAAGTTATAGCCTGACCTTCTGGGAAAACTTTGAGGGGCAGACACAAATCTGGACAGTTTTAAAACAGACATTGTAATTCCGAACCCATCCACACCACCCCCCAAAATACAAATCACTCTGTTTGTGGAGGCATATACAACTTAATTACTATGTTAAATTTTGAATACCTTTTCTGGTCATGATTTGAAAAAAAGTAATCTTTATCATTTCAGGAAACTTTCACATATATGGTTTCTCATTCTTGCCCAGAAGTTCGTGAGAATAATATTTTATTATGACCCCTTCTTATTCTAGTAACCAATTTTCTTCATTATCTACATCTACATCCACCCCATGTCTTCTCTATAGTCTAGAAGTAAGGAGTTGATCCTTATGTCGTGGGTTCGAATCCTACTTTGGGTTGTGTAGACCTGTCCTTCGGATGAGACTGACTGTATAAAATGTAGCGTTGGTTATCAAAAACCTTTTTAACAAATACTATACAATTATTGCTGTTTTTTGAGGTCAATACAATGATTTAGCCATCTGAGGAGTACAATATTCACCGAGCCCGAAGGGTGAGGTGAATATTGTACTTCAAAGATGGCTAAATCATTGTATTGACCTCAAAAAACAGCAATAATTGCTTTATTACATAATTCACTGATTAAATGATACAGCTCATTACTTGTTTGCAATCAATTAAGTCCTAGCCAAATAAAAGAGAGAAGCAGAATTAGAATGTAAATAAACCTTGATAGTCGTATCAATTTTAAGTTTTTTTTTATCAATTTTAGCTGCCATGAAAAAAATATGTCAGTCTTTTTTATAGGATAGATTTTGAAAGGAAGCTAGGAGTATTATCAGGGAAAACTGACTGCCAAAAAATAAAAATTGTTGTTCAGTAAATGTGTTGGAGGGGGTTTCCTGCATCCCTAATTCTTACCACACTCACCCGAAAATATATATTTAATTATGTTTTGTTCACATGAAAAAAAAGTCATAGTTGTTTAAATAGCTTTACAAAACAATCTGTAATCAATTTGGAATTTCCTGATCTATTTTTAGATCAATGTAAAGGAAATAAATCTTGTATTCACCTGGAGCGTAACGTGCAGGTCAATACAACGTAGTATTTTTTTTAAATAGTTGGATCTCAGCCAATCAGAGAGATGGAAATTATTCAATCATTTAATAAAGGTTATTATCTGCTGGTTTAAATTAAAGTAAATTAAGCGTGATAATTAATGAAAATAATTGAATGACAAGTACTATATGTAATTACTGAAATTACCATGTTCTGCATGTATATACCTATACAAACCTATTGTAGTCTAGCTCATACATGCCAACTTTCCCGATTTAGGCAGGATTCTCCCGATTTTACCCTTTCATTCCGCCTTCCTGATCGGAAAAGAAAATTTGCCCCAATTTCCTGATTTGAAAAAATCAGATTTCAGTTTCCCTACTGCCGAATTTTGAGTTATGTCCAAGACACGATGTAGTTACGATATCGACACATTACTTTTTTATAGTTTACTATAATATTTCTCTATCCTTGTGTGTTTATTACAATACTTTCTGTTTTAAGAGGTCTTCCTTACTGTCAATATCCACGATATCGTGCCGATATCGAATCATGAATGTTCAAAGAATTATGGTTTCCATCTACATTACTAGTATTGTACTAACATGTGTTACTTGAAAACTATCTTTTATAAAACTTTCCCTGTAGTGTCGATATCGTCGATATCGACGATGTCGCTTCGATATCGAATCATGTTTGCTCAGCACTTTATTAATACCCTCCCTGTTACTTTGTATTTGTATTTATGTTTAATTACTTTACTTTTACGAAGATTGTACCTGTCATCAATATCGTCGATATCGACGATATCGTATCGATATCGAATCATGATTGTTAAAATATAATTACTTCACCAACCTTCACCCTAATATAAAATCTTAATTTTTAACATATCCCATGACAATAATTTCTGTTTCTTCATGCAACGCTTGTACATATTTACTTTCTGATTAATTAGTTTACCCTACTGTCGATATCGTATCGATATCGAATCATGATTGTTAAAACATATTAATAAACAACTTTCATCCTCACCCAATATCTTTCTCTTAACCTAATCCAAAACAATAACAACCATTTACCCTTTCCTTATCATAATTTAATTTCATATTCATGCTAATAATGAATGATTTGACATCAATTGTGACCTAAATTGTTTTGTGTGTGAGATAAAATTAATCATGCACTGTCTATATACTTACTTATAGGGAATAAAGTGACACTTGATTATAAAGGTATACATACCAAAAACAAACAGAGTGACAACTATATTAAGCAGAGATATTTAAATTTGAAAAATAAAAATTTAATTTGTATTGTTTTATTTGGACTGTATTAATACATTAAGTGCTATCAATATTAAAATTTAAAAAAAAGTATTTCATAATCATTTATTTTCACGACAGAATGTCACGAATTTAAAGCTTTGAAAATTGTCGCCACGCGCAAAATCCCCCATGGGAATTTTCAAAAGTTGGCATGTATGCTAGCTATTCTAAATTTTCAAACAAAACATGGAGATTATTGAAAATTTATTCACTGTTTCTTGAATTCATGGATTCATCAAAACCATGAATATAGCGAATATTTAAACACTGCGAGTTATTTCCCCCCTTTACAGTATTCAGTAATTTTTTCAATATATCATTTTGTATCACTGGGACTAATTCTGAAATCGAAAAAATACTATACATTTCACAATGAATATATGCTTGGGCCGAGGTGTCATAGATTTTCCTACCTGTCTTAATTCTTGGGCCGACCTGTCTGAGCCAGGTGTCATTGGGCCAGGATGTGACATTCACAGATAGATGTTGGATAAACTTGAATTATTTTAATCAGTAAAATTAATAAGCTCATAATATTCTGTAGGTAATACATGTGACTAATTGTATGACTTTAAACACGTGTACCTGCAGGACAGGCTGGACATTCCACCAGACCTATAGAGTCATTCCCAAATGTACCAGCTGGACACAGGGAGCAATGAATACAACCAGGCTCCCTATTGGAAAGTAAATGAACAATAAAATTATAAATATTACCAAATATATACATAACAAGGTAGCTATGACATTACTAAATCAAAACAAATCTTTTTTTGTAACACTGTTTGTGATTATTAATTAACTTTGATTGACATTGTCTATTTATAAATCAGTCTGTATTGTATATCTAATCAATGATATTTTTAATTACAATGTACCAAAGATTGACCATGTGGCCAAAAACCACTTGATATGCATGTACGGCATGCACTGTTCATTTGTCAGGTTGGGGGGAAATGTAAATCACTATAAGAGTACTATAATAGTGATACATGTATATCACTATTATAGTGAGATTCTGCTATATTTTCAGCCATTACAAAATTACTCTCGATTTTATCAAATAACATGCTTGCTGTTTAAAGTGCAAGTGATGGTGAGTATAAAATTGGACAATAAATGGCATCCTTACATATTATAAATTTTATTTTCTGCCGATGCATTTAATAATGTGAACACACTTTTAAAAATGGAAGTTACATTTTTAACATATAGCAACCAAGGATTGCGATAGTATTCAAGAAAGACTGAATCTCTCTCACATATGTGCAAAAATTAATGCTTGTAATAACTTTCAAACTTAATTCATATTTCATTCAAAAATACTTGTGTGAATTTTTATGTTACAATGCTGTTTTTCCTTTTATTTCAGTTTATATCGTTGCAGAAATAATCTAATTTTTGTGTTGTTCTAATTAAATTTTACAGTATTTTTTTCAGAACAGAACATAGCTATATTATAAATTTGTTGTCATTTAGACAAGCAATAAATTGTGTAAAATTTACAAGATATCACTTCTATAGGCAATCCTATGCAAGTATGATGTTTCTTTTCTGGATAAGACCATAGAGCAAAGGTATATTATATATTATGGTATTTGTTTATCATCTAAAATGGTACAATTTAATTTTTAAATAATAAATGATTTTCTACATACAGTCTTTTTTAAAACTTATTTATACCTTTTAGACCTGTATGTATATTTAAGATAAAAACTAAACTTTTTTCAAAATTTCAAAATGCTGACAAATTTATAGTTAAATGTGCACATCCAATATCTTATCCATGATGTAAGTATAATTAGCAATGATATAGCTCAATATATATGAAAATAAAGATTCTAACATGTAAAGAGAAAATGTCAATGAGCATGCACCTGCATGTATTACATGAAATACTAGTATATAAAGCAACTTTATTCTGTTGTACATGTACTATGTTAGTACAGCAGAATAAAGTTGCTTTATATAACATATAGTAAGAAGAAGAGGCCTTTATGAAATTGATATTTAGTAGAAGAAAAAAAAAATCCCAAAATATTAGGAAATATATTTCTTATAATTATATATCTATTTCTGTTCCTACACTAATTGCAGGACTTTGTAGTATTTTGTCATGTAATATTCCTGTGTAATAAATTGTCAATAGAATCTGAAAGGAATATATGATAAGAGCCAATTTTGGTCCCCTAAAAACCAACATTTTAGAATGACATTCAGGTTTGTTTAATTGATATTTATTTTGAGGTAGAGATTATATTAGAAATGTTTTTAACATATTTTTCACGTTTTATGCACTCTCTAGCTGTAAATGACATGAGAAATAATGCTATTTTTGCTATCTAACAAAAAAGCCAAAAATATGCCTTTTTCTTGATGTTTTTTTTTTATGGGAAACATAGGGCGCAGTGTAGAACATACATAATTTTTCTGTCACTAATCAGAATTCGATAGATACATCTTTGGTAAAAGTATAAAGCTTGTTCTAGGCTGCGCTCTATTTTTTCTGGAAGAAAAACTGCTTGAAAATAAGCAGTTTAATTAATACAAAATATGCTAAAATGGCGGGAAAACGTGCATAATCGTTTGATCTTAATTAATCTTACGACATCATTGCTTATTTACTTCTGTTGGTATAAAAACCCTGAAACAATACATGTGATGAATATTTAACGGTGTTAAATTCAAGCTACATTTGATTATCTAATTTCTATAACTTTTTTATACTACAGATATGCCATAGAGATATTTTTGTGTTACATATTTTTTCATTGTCTGAACTTGTTTTTATCTATCATCACTGTCTTTCTTCATTACCCTGTTTTTAATGAGCCTGGCTCTCAGTACTTCTGAGTACTTTGCTTTTGCTTAATCTTGATGTAAAATGTAACAAAGCAAAATGTTATAATCCAAACATTATGTAATTACACTTTGCATAATTACATTTTGGTTTTTTTTTTACACTTGAGTTACCTATCCTTCAAACATTACATCGTACAAATCAAATATTTAATACATGTGTAATTATTTTTTTTTTTCAACAATTTTATTAAATGTATAATATGAATAGGTTGATATGATCTTTTTTTTTTATAATTTCACATACTTACAAATCTATCTAACGGTTTTTACCATGTGTGCAACTTGAAAAATTGGTTGAAATGCCTACATTATGAGTTGATGTTGATGCAAAATGTATAAATTAAAGCAAAATGCAATTAGCCCCAGTTTATTACATTTTGTGTTGCTATTACATACATTTTGTGTTGAAAAAACATAGTTCAGGTAGGATTTTACAAGCAATATGGAGATGTTCAAAACAAGAGTGAACAAATTAAGCTTTCCAAATAAATGAGCTGATGATTCTTTTTGTGCATAAATATCAGGCAGTGGAATTGCTGGTCAGAATAAAATTTAACCCTAAATGCCTAATTTTAGTACAGTGGACCTTCAGATATCCGGATGCCAGATATCCGGATGCTTCAGTATCCAGACGATTTATCATCGGAACAGAATTTATTTTACATTATTTGTCTTGTTTAACTGGTGATTCAGGTATCCGTACACTTCACATATTCGGATAAATTGACTAGGAACCAAAGCGTCCGGATTAAAACAAGGCTCCACTGTATTCAGCTGATATTTTTTAAGATCATGCTATATATCCTCAATTCCTTAATTAAGTGGAAGAAACATTCTTTTTGGGGGGAATTAGACTGTCATATTTACTTGACAAAAAATCTCATATCACATATGATTTTCCCATTACTTGTCTAATACACTGCCTGGTCTTTGATAACATCTATTTTCAATTGTCCTCTACAGGTCAAATTTGGTTTTGCATAGTAACAAATCAAGGGAACATGGGTGGTAAGAAAAGCAAGACTGTGTGATCATGGGATTCCGACAAAACACACAAGTTAATTTGTTTAAATTTCTGTTACACACCTGCAGTAAGTATTTTTATCACATGGATTGCAGCTGCTACTCCTATTATCTTCCTGATACTGTCCAGAAGGACACTTCTCACAAATACGCTGACCAGTCTGGTTCTGGAAGAAACCTGGAGAACAATCCTCACAATGCGCCTGCCCTTGGTGATTCTGATATGTTCCCTCTGAGCAATTTTTGCACTCACTCTGTCCTTCCTGATTTTGGTACTGTCCTAATGGACACTGGCTGCACTCTGGTTGTCCAGTCTTATTCTGGAAGGATCCAAGAGGGCATGGATCACAAACTGCCAGCCCTGTCTCATTGGCAAAAAATCCAACCTTACATGCTGCACAATCTGTAGAACCAGTCTTACTACAAATATAAATGCAATTTATTATTCCAGCCCTTTTTGGGTATATTGGTTGTGTAATGTGAAATCACTCATTTCATTGGGGTTTAATTTTCTCTCATAACACATGTGGAAAAGACGTTGCTTTCAATGTCAATTTGACGCTTGGAACAGATTGTTGGCGGTGCGTCGATTTACCCAAAAGGACCCAAAAGGAACCCAAAGGAAATCAAAAGGACCCAAAAGGAAATTAAAAACAACCCAAAAGGACATCAAATAAAGATAATAAATGGATATATAATAAACATTTTCATATTTTATTAAAACTAAAACTAGTTTTTTGAGTGGAAAGTGTGTGTTTGGGGTGGAGGTAGGAGGTCCCCCACCTACCCCCACCCCACCCACCCCGATATCATATGCCTAGAACATGTCATAAAAAACTTTTTTTCTTTTATCAAATATCATAATATAGTAAGATATGGTAAAACAGAAGGAAAAGTAGATTAATACTTTATTAATTTCAGCTATGTGCTATAAAAGTCGTATGTTATTGTTACAGTTGAAACAATATAAATATATGTTTTTGCCCACTTTTATGTACATGTATAATATAATATTCATAATTTAATTCAAATTATTATTTTTCAATGTATCATAATATATTAATTCAAGTCCTTTTGAGTTCCTTTTGGGTAACTCGACGCACCCGATTGTTGGAGGGAACATACTAAAGACCAGATATACTAAAGACCTGAGATTTGACAGGATTACAAGTTATCAATTTAAACATTACATTCCATATTTCTGGGGCAAAAATTTTAATGATAGAAGCTAAAACTATATTAAAATACACTTTAAGTAGATAATCAGTGATTTTTTTGCTATGTTTTAAAAAGTGATAAGATGCCTCTTTATTTATAAACTGGTATCCTCTCCTCAATATCGGAAGGGTACCAAACCGGGTTATTTTTAGGTTTCATATCACATGACAAAACAATGTGATCATGGGTTGGAAATGGAAATGACATTTCTTACCAATTGTTGTAAGTTTTAATAATTTTTAAAATGTGTCTTTCAATTTTTTTAATTTGTGAATTTGAGTTGCACGCTGGGAAAAGGTAATTTCTTTAACGTTATTCATTGGTTGATATTATCGACTATATACTAAAATGCCCTTTCCAAGGTGGGAGATCATACAGCTGTATTCACTGGTATTTATCAATGTATAAATGCAAGTCCTTGAACATGTTGAAGACTTCTGTTTTCACATACTCATGATTTATGAGCTTTAGAGTTCTTCTTCTTCTTCTTCTTCTTCCCTTTTAGGAGTGAACTCAAATTGAGTGTTGAATTAAACTCCAGTGATTCCGTGGTGAACAGCTAAAAACCTATGTACACTCATATTAAAAGAGGTAAAAAGTTAAAAGTGGACAGTCTAGTGGTGTAGGATCTCAGACACGCTGATGGTCTGTATAGCGTGTCTGAAAGTGTCCACTGATGGTGAATTCCTAATTGTGGTTGGTATTTTATTCCATGTTCCAAGCGTCAAATTGACATTGAAAGCAACGTCTTTTCCACATGTGTTATGAGAAAAACTGTTATGAAATCAGCGATGTACATGTTACGAAGATTTCTCAAGGGAAATACATATTGTGCATGTCGAAAGTTCTTAACTGATGCCGGGTTCAGTGGTTTTATTCGAACCAATTACATAAACAAATTGCCTCAATTAAAAACTTCAAGGAAGAACGAGGTGTTAATAAGAGGAATTCACTCAAAAACATCGGGGAATATAGAGGATATCTCCGTAAAAGAAACTGTTTTGGATACACTAATCGATCCAACGGGAACAGGGAGAGATTTGACGGGTGATCTTGATCTGGGTTGGTATTAATTTTAATTATCACTGATAAAATACTTCAAAAATCGTTAACAATGGACTATTTATTAGCAGCTAATCAAGGACTAAAGCTAACAGGCTCCGCCCACTTCATTTGCATACAGTTCCTGAAAGCGTACCATTCACAAAACGAACCATACCGGGCACGAAACAAAACGTACCGTCCACAAAGCATACTGTACCGTTCTCGAAACAACCGTTCCGTTCACGAAGCGTACCGTACCGTTCACAAAGCGTACCAAACCTAACTGTTCAAGTGGTGTAGTATCATATGGTTTACAATGTAGGGTCTGTAATAATTTTACTTCTTCAAAAGTTCTTGTGCATGTATCCTCTTTCTAAAGACAATTTTGTAAAGTTTATCTAAATTACTTAATTAATTATTCATCTTTTTATTGTTTACCAATATATACTGGCCTATAAGTCGGTCCTCCTATAAGACGGTTGTATTTTTTGACGTACGTTATATTGGTGGGATTTTCCATTGACCTGCTTAAATTCAGTACAATTTTTTGCTAAAATTGGGTGACAATTTCAAGTAAGTCCTTGATGTTTTACTGTAACCTGGTTTTAATTAACATTTTCATGAATTACACTGATATTTAATCTGAACTCATTTAAGGACGCGATTGTAAGGCGTCAAGTGATCAAGTTATGTTCTGATTAAAAAAAGAATGTTTGCTAGCTGTAACTATATTTCTGGAATAAGGAGCTTGATATGTTTGCGCTCATGACAAAAGGGGTTTGTTTTTTTGTAAAGTAGAGAAAGAATAAGATATTAAAGGTTGATACGATGCAGTGGTGACAGGGATATATCTGGAAAGTGGGGTTGTTGGACCAATGGCTTTTTTCAACAGGATTTTCTGGTCTTTTCTCAAGGGTTTTGTATTGGCTTTTGTATGAAAATTATGAGCAAAATAATGAATAAAAAATTATAAACATCCAAAAATTGAAAATCAAGTGAGAGCAAAAATAAAAATTTTAATTTATTTATTAATTCAAGATTCCAATATTGGAGATCTTTTTCAAAAGAAGTCATGGATAAATCCATTACTTCTATTGAAAAGGAATATTTGTTTTTATTTTTCTCCACACACCAAGAGCCTCATTAAAATCAAAGTCATTAATATCAGGACCATTGGTCATTTATATGTTCATTTTCTGTTCACTACTTATTCGATTTCGGATCAATCATTTATTTGAATCTCTCCTCCATGTTCACCATTTTACAACAGTTTACAGAGACCACAAAAACATTTAGGTGATTTTATGTAGATCTATGAGGCATGCGTGAATATAAGAAATTAAACAAAAAAAATTGTACGTTGCTATAAATGTGTATAAATGCCTGGGAGCATATTTTATTTAATTTCTTTATAAATTAGCACAATTTTCTCAGAAAACATATTTGTTTATTGTTATTCACAATGTGTTTAAAACTAATTACATCAGAGAAGTTATTCTGTTTTGGCCCCCTTACAGAAATTTCTGATAAGTGACTTATAAGTGATTTATTCTTTTACTTATAAGTTGTTTATTCTTGACTTACACTTCACTGATACATTTAACTTATAATGTGAGGGAACTTGGCCCTTTATTTTAACAATTTAAATTCCCCTTACCCATTAGGATGCTTTGTACCAAGTTTGGTCAAAATTGGCCAAGTGGTTCTTGAGAAGAAGTCGAAAATGTGAAAAGTTTACAGATGGACAGAAAGATGCACAGAACGATGGACAGACGACGAACGACATGTGATCAGAAAAGCTCATTTCAGCCTTTAGCTCAGGTGAGCTAAAAAGGGTTGCTAAGCCTCCTAAGCCCCCTCCCCCCGTTTTACATAAAGAAAATTCATAAAACACAAAGCACTTAATATTTTTAAATGCAATAATTTATGTTTGGAGAGAGAGAGAGTGAGAGAGAGAGAAATCGAAAGAATTTTAAGGCTAGGCCAATTAAAAAAATTGGGGTAAATTTTGGATTACTCTAGCACAATTTGTGGTAAGTCGTGCATGGATCAAAGGGGATGTGGATCCCTGAAAAATTCAAATTTATATAAACTGACATTATGAGATAGTGAAATTACTAAAGCTATGTCTTGGACCTCTTCCCCTTGTGCACCGAAATATTGCTGAAATATTGCCGACTTGGCGTAAAACAGCAATAATCTTGACAATGAAACTGAGCCTGACCACCCTCTAGGCAAAATTTTCTGGATCCACCCAACAAAAAATTACAATCGGACTTGGGCTGTTGACTTGAATATTAGCTATAATGCTTAAATTATTAAGAAAATTGCTGTCATTTGATTGTTTTGATGCAGGGAGAAAATACATGTAGTTATTTGATAATGGGATATGAGATGGACGCACTGGCGCGCTGACGCACCTAATACAGTTAGCCTTTATTTTACATTGCATTGGTTTCAAAGACAATATATGTCTAGCTCTATATTAATGTGCTTAGAAAACTATACAAATTCAATTATTTCAGCTGAATTCTGACCCACAAACATGTTTTTTTCATACTTTCATGTACAGCTGTACTTTCATGTATCCTTGTATCAAAAGGAAGTAAAATAAATTGAACACATCGATAAAATTCTTTGAAACCAATATATTAAGATAGTTCACTCAAAATGAGGATCGAACTACCTGTCTTAAAATTCTCAATTTAAAAAGCTAGTTGTTAGATCAATGATGTTTTGTATGTACGAGGGTTGTTAGAAAAGTTCGCGGACACATTGAATTACAGAAAATCTATTGTGTACTGTGAAGTATGACCTATGTTTGAATGAATTCCTACATTTTGTTTTTTTTGCTTGACGGTCATCAAATGCAAAATTAAAAGAAAATGGAAGAGGACTTGGAAATGGAGACTTAATTTTGTATCATTATTCACATGATTTATTAAAAAGATGTGTTATAAAGTGAACATTCAAATATTAAGGGTCTTTTTTTTCATTTTGCGACTTACTATTTCTGACCGACAAAAATCACTTCGAACCGGCTTATTTTGTTTTCTTGTCGGTCCAAATAACCAGCTATCTGAAAAAGTTTTCCACAACTCTGCGATGCCACAGAGATAACTCTTGCAACGCAAAATTTTATAAAAACGGGTATATTTTTTGCCAGAAAACTACTATTTTCCCATTAATTTTATTTTTGAAACAGAAAGATTTAGAATTAGAACTAGATTTAGTTCAGTGTGACTTATAGTCCTGTTAAAAATGTATTGGAAATTACAGTTCTTTATTTCTGACCTTAATTCAATGGTTTATATGCTGGGGAATTCAAAAAAAGAAAATAAAGGATATAATTTTACTAAATAAGCAATTTTCAAACAAATCTTTTATTACATTATGCCATTTGGACTACATTGATATTTTTTCAATAAAATATTCGTCACATTCAATGTGCCGCCTATTTATAAAATACTGCCTGGTTTTTCGGTGGATTGCCTCTGAAATTCTTCAAGGACTTTCACATACCGTGTCTAAAGTATATGCAAGTACAAGTTCATACTGTGCAAACTTTTTAATGTATATGACTATATGTTAGATTGTAGAATTAAAGTATCATATGCATGCTTAAATTTTAAAATGTGTACATTATTGCCCACTTGCAATTTTCATTGTACGTCATAATGTACATGTATTTTTTATTATTTCAGTAATCAAAAGGATTATGTATACATGCATGCAATCAAATGTAACATGTGTGAGTATTCAATATGGAATTTTGAGTGTTATACAGCTAAGTAAGTGGCCATTTTTCCTTTTTCAGCTGTTGAAGAATGTGCCTGTTGTCCCACAGCATCTAGAGGCCAATGTCATAATCAGACTTTCTGTCAAGAATGCAATAAGGGGTATTACCAGAACAATTCAGCTCAAGTCAGTTGTTTTCCCTGTCGGAAAGGATTCTATACAAAGTATGTGAGTTGTTAAATAACTTAAATAAATGAATACATCTTTATTTATTGATGTATTAATATTTCCTTTTCTTTTTGCTTTCTCTGTGAAAAGTCTTTGAAAGTTAGTTTATTTCTTGATCTTTCTACCGGAACATAAATTTTGCCAAGCCATAGGTCAGAAGCTAAGGAGGCTTATTATGCGAGTAAATCTCATGCGGCTGTCTTTATGTTTGACGTCAGTTGGCAGGGACTATTAAAATTGACATGGGAGGCCTTGTGTAATTTAAATATACTAATATATTAGTTTACATTCTTAAAATCAATAGTTACAATTTTATTTCTCAACTGCTTATAGTTAGTAGAGTATGCTAGTCATTTGGCCCCCTTAAATTGAAGATTTTATAGCAGTAAAAATAAGTTTGAATAGCTATCCAATGTGTAATGAAAACATCGATAAATAAATTTCTGAGTCTTCAATTTTTAAGAGAGTTTTCAATTTGTTCAATACAGCTATGCAAAAAAAAAAATACCTACCTACCTACCCACCTTAAAAAATGTGGGTTGGAGTACATCAAACAAAAATATTTTTAATTATGGCCTGGTAAAACGGACTAAGGATTCATGAATTTTGATAAGAATATCTTGAATGGTATATTGAAAACTGACTTCAAACAATTTGATAAAAGTGAGGTCAAGGTCAAATGAAAGGTCAAGAATGTTAATACAGTTGAATTGCTTGAATCAGTATGTCTCAGCATATGAAGTTTGACACTGATTTAAGAAAAGTGAGGTCAAGGTCAAAAATATTGATGCAGTTGTTTATCTCTCATCAATATGTATCAACATATGAAGTTTGATAAAAATATCTAGAATGATTTCTTTAATTTAAACTGACTAAAACACAATTTGATAAAAGTGAGGTCAAGGTCAAATCAAAGGTCAAGATAAAAAATGTTGATGCAGTTGAATTACTTACATCAGTATGTATCAGCATATGAAGTTTGACACTGATTTAGGAAAAATGAGATCAAAAGGTGAAAGGAAAGGTCAAGGTAAAAAACGTTGATGCAGTTGAATTGCTATATGTAACAGCATATGAAGTTCGATAAAAATATCTTGAATGGTATCTTTATAACTGATCTAAACACTTATTGAAGATAAGTGAAGTCAGGTTCAAAGGAAAGGTCAAGGTCAAATGAAATGTCAAGGTAAAAAAAATGTTGATGCAGTTGCAGACCTGTTTACCCATATCGATGTCTCTCAGTATTTTTAACTAGATTTGTCCGTGAGATTTGGCATTTGCCAGTGAGATTTCATTTTCAACTGCTTTTACACATATTTATTGAGAACAACTGCTTTTCTGGTTACTAAGTCGCATGCCTGTTGCGTTGGTTAAATCGACTGCTGTATATTCGCGAAGTAAGTAAATGATCCTTACGTCGCGGTTTCGAATCCCACTGTTGGACGTGGAGAGCGGTCCAGGGACTGCTTCGGGTAAACCGAGGTCCTGTGTCGCAGTTGGTGCTGGCACAAAAAATTCCCTCTCTGCTCAATGGCTGAGTATAGGACAAAAATTGAAGTTCTCCACTAGCAATTGCTGGCGTCTCCATATAAGTGAAATTTTTTTGGGACATACAATCAATCAATGCCATTACTAAAACTTTTTTTATAACATGGCCTTTGTCCTTTTATACTGCATCCTTTATGCAAACCGTTATCACATCTGTGCTTGAATCGATCTCTTTTCAAGCAATTAAAAAGCGTGAAACTAAGACGGATCATAACGAAAACTGACTGCTAAATAACAAACAATGCATTTCCGTATTTTCATAAAAGCAAAACGTGAGGCGTATTTTGGACTAAAAATCCGTACAAATACGGCGAATTCGTAAGAGTTAACAGGTCTGCAGTTGAATTGCTTACATCAGTATGAAGTTTGACACTAATTTAGGAAAAGTGAGATCAAGGTCTAAGGAAGGTCAAGGTCAACTAGAACTGACCAAATGGGACAAAATACACCCGCTGGGTTTTTCAGAAGTCCTAAATTATGAATATTTTATGGATCCTAGAGAAGAGAGAAATGCTAAAACATTTAAAGTGCAAAACTAATTGCTCATTATATTTTTAATAAATGAAACAAAGGCGCAGCCTTATAAAAAAAATAGCTTAAATATACGGACCAAATTATGAAATTTTTCTTCCAGTGACCTTGAACTTTCCCAAATGACCTTGGGTCAAGGTCATGACACACCCTTAGATCATAAGCAATCTTAGTGTGAAATAGGAACCTACCAAGTTTATCCATAAGAAAGATATGGACCAGACATGAATTATGAAATTTTTCTTCCGGTGACCTTGAACTTCCCCAAATGATCTTGCATTAAGGACATGACACTCCCTTAGGTCATGAACAATCTTTGTGGGAAATAAGAACCTACCAAGTTAATCTATAAGAAATATATGGACCAGACACAAATTATGAAATTTTTCTTCCGGTGACCTTGAACTTCCCCAAATGACCTTGCATTAAGGTCATGACACTCCCTTAAGTCATGAACAATCTTCGTGGGAAATAAGAACCTACCAAGTTAATCTATAAGAAATATATGGACCAGACACAAATTATGAATTTTTCTTCCAGTGACCTTGAACTTCCCCAAATGACCTTGAGTCAAGGTCATGACACTCCCTAGGTCATGAGCAATCTTTGTGTGAAATAGGAACCTACCAAGTTTATCCATAAGAAAGATATCAGGACCGGAAACCAATTATGAAATTTTTCTTCCAGTGACCTTGAACTTCCCCAAATGACCTTGGGTCAAGGTCATGGCACACCCTTAGTTCATAAGCAATCTTTGTGTGAAATAGTAGATTCTAATGTTCCTCCGTAAGAAAGATATGGACCAGACACGTTTGCACAGACAGACGGACAGCTAAACGGACGGACAGATAGACAAGCTGATTCCTATATAACCTCCCAAACTTTGTTTGCGGGGGGTATAAAAATGTTGATGCAGTTGCATATCTCTCATCAATATGTATCAACATATGAAGGTTGATAAAAATATCTAGAATGGTATCTTTAAAATTGAGGTAAACACTAATTAAAGTTAAGTGAGGTCAAGGTCAAAGGAAAGGTCAAGGTCAAAATGGTGCTGCAGTGGAATATCTCTCATCAGTATGTATCAACATGTGAAGTTTGATAACATCATCTTGAATGGTATGTTTAAAACTAAGCTAAACACTAATTTAAGAAAAGTGTGGTAAGGTCGAAAGAAAGGTCAAGGTCAAAAAATGTTGATGCAGTTGCATAGCTCTCATTAATATCTATCAGCATATGAAGTTTGATGAAAATATCTTGAATAGTTTCTTTGAAACTGAGCTTTGAACAGAGCAATACGCAAAGTGTGACGGAAGGACAGACTGAAGGACAAAAAGGACGGAAGACGGACATGACAAACACTACATGCCCTGGCCATATTCATGGCGGGGCAAAAAAAATTATTGTTTAACTTAATTTTATTACACTTACTAAATACACAATCATATATTGTAATTCTTAAGACTTTGATATGCTCTTGAATGATAGATTTTGACAGTTTAAAATTCCCATATGGTTTTTATTGTTTCTCGCCAATTAACTGCAGCTGACGTTATATATATAATTTTGAAAGCAGTCCTTTTTTCCTTACTTAATATCATAGACATTGAACAATGTATCTCCTTTCACTTTTACTCTCTGTATATTAAAAGGACACAATGAGTCAAAATCATGTGTTTCTTTAAAGATATGACTGTAGCATACAGAGAAAGACTTAAAAAATTATGAGTATATATCGAAGATATGACAATTAAACTGCAAAAATAGACTGCACAATATAAGTGCCGGAAAAACAAAGGTTGTATCTACTGTTTCGTTTTTTCGTGTATGTCAAGGTCACACACTACTTTTATTTTTAGCTAAAACTTGTAAAGTGAACTTTCAACTAGAGTATGCAAAGGTGAGAAATATGTTCTGACAACTCTTTAAAAAGATTACATCAAAATTTTTGGTCTACTTACATTCATTCGTGGATACCTGAGACCATGGTAACTATGGAAACTTCTTCAACTTTTCTGCGCACGCATACAATAGGGAGGAAAAGTACCAGGGTATTTTGCAATATTTTCGTTCTGGGGCATACAGAAATTAATTTTACTTTTATTTTTCCTAATAAAAATATAATTTTTAGGTTCTGAAACTTGTAATTTTCTGAAACCTAATACTTAACGATGTTCGATCCTGATATTTAAAGTCTTAAACTTTTTTTGCCAATTAGTACAGTGGACCTTCAGATATCCGCACGCCAGATATCCGGATGCTTCAGTATCCGGACGATTTTTCATCGGAACAAAATTTTAAAATGTTATTCTCCCTTACCAAAGTAAAATTATTGCAGCAATATTGCTGCTATATTGCGGCAACATTGCGGCAACACATTTTTGTCACCAGAAACAAGCTTTTTGAGTTAGTGAAATATCACCGCTAGCTGCAACAACTTCTGGTGACATTCTCGCAATACTGCCAGAAAAAATGAAATATCACCGCTAGCTGCAACAACTTCCGGTGACATTCTGGCAATACTGCCAGAAAAAAACTTTCTGGCAACATCTAGGATTACCCATGAGCCATTTGTTGAGCATGCTCAGTCATTTACTTCCTCTTTTTAAATAAAGTGGAGGGAATTCAAAGGCAAGCATGTTTTGCTTCATTACTGACTTGTATCAAGTTAATTAGAGTTGTTAATTGTGTACAGTGGGATTAGTCAAGATGAGTAGTAAGACTGCATAGTGTGGAATGACTAGAAAAAAGAATTTAAG
>PRKT01000989.1:130831-147248 GCA_003671525.1 Saccostrea glomerata
GGGGGGGGGGGGGGGGGGGGGTGTTGTGAAGTTTTTTTGTGAAGTTTTTGGAGAATGCCCCTTTAGTGGCTTTACAGTATTTTTAAAAATACTACAGGTAAGGAGAATTCTACTCTAAATCCATTCATTACTTTCAATGAAATACAATAAACAACAACACAACATTAGGACATAGCAACGACACGCAACAGCTTTATTTGTACAGTGTACATAACATATGCAAACTAGTGCTAATTGTAATGGGGACCGTTACAGATGTTCCCCAAATGCTCCCCAACTCCCTTTTATAGTCATATTCCCTGTAAGCGTAATTAAATAAGACAAACTTTATGCATTTGAGACTTTAACAACGTTTACCCAGAAGTGTACCATGTTCATTCAAATTTTATCATTGCACACTTGCGCATGTTAATGCATGTGCGTAATGACCATATTATATTCTCTTCACAATCTATATATTTTAATATGCTAAATATTAAAGTATTTAATCCAAAAGTATAAAAAAAAAAAAAACGCTCATTTAAGTGTATTTTTTATTTTACCCATTTCACGTGCACGCACGTGCATACATGAGCATGGTGACCATACCTTCTTGTAGAAGTCCATTACATCTATCTATGTTCTAAATCCCATCCCGTTTGGTTGAAAACCAAGGGAGTTTTAGCTGTTTAAAGTTCCAGCCAATCAGATTGCAGCGCACGTGCACGAATATGTATGTGCAGGGTGACCATACCTTCTTATAGAAGTCCATTATTTATATCTTTGCTCTAAATCCCAACCTGTTTGGTTGATAACCATGGGAGTTATAATTGTTTAAAGTTTCAGCCAATCAGATTGCAGCATTCGTACACGCACGTGAATGCATGTGCATGGTGACCATACCTTCTCGTAGAAGTCCATTATATCTATCTATGTTCCAAATTCCATCCTGTTTGGTTGATAACCAAGGGAGTTATAGCTATTTAAAGTTTGAGCCAATCAGATTGCAGCGCACGTGCATGCACGTGTTTTTATGAAAATTGCTGTCTATCGTAATGTAGAATATCCTAAGGCATGGCAAAGTTCAAAATTTCAGAGGATTTTGTCAAAAAACAAGAAAGATATTGAGACTTTAGATTTAGCCAATCAGAGCAAAGCGCACGTGCATGCGCGTGAGATCTTGCTATTTTGATCATGTCATCTTGTCTATGTTACTAATACATCCTTACATTATGAGTTTCGAAACATTTCATCAAAAAATAGAAAAATTATGGCAGTAGACATTATATTGGTCATTTCACGTGTTGCACGTGCGTGCTCTTGCAAGCACGTGCGCACAAAATGACCTTCGTTCCGCAAATCTACATAACATGTCTACTAACCCTAAAAACATTTCACCTTAGTTGGATGTGAAGTTTACGAGATCATTCGCGGACAAAAAAGTGCCCAGGAAGAAGAAAAATAATAATAAGAAACAGAGTAAAAACAATATGTTCCCCAACTTCGTTTGGGGAACATAAATATGAAAATCAATTTGTATATACATGTGTATGTTGGATTCAATAAATCATGATAAAATTTAAACTTTATTGTGTTTTACTTGTCGTCCTAAACTGGCATTTAAACCACTTTTCACCTCATATAGCCTTGCTTTAACAAGACCCGTTCTAAAGAACCACATGATATTCACCAGGTGTTCGAATGAAAACCTTGTTAATTCCGAAATTCAAATAATTCATTATCACACCAAGTAGAAATTGATTTCTGTCTAATTCGTTCCTCAAACGATAGAAATAATATTTCTTGTAACACTGCAGGCCGGCATGTGGGTACCCTAGCTGCTTCCAGGGAGATTTTCAACAAACCTTATTGACATTTTACAATGATTAAATAAACTTCATTTTCTTATCTTTTTCTAGTTTGATTAAATAATCATGATACATGTAATATGAAATACTGATTATCTCTAAAAATAGGTTTTTTTTTTAAGGAATATAACTTGTACAATTCATAATAAAAGTATAAAATTACTGTGAAATCAGAAATTTTGGTGGGGTTTAATTTTCGTTGTTTTCGATGTATCAAGAGACCCACGAATTTATGACTGCCGCGAAATATGAATTGTTACATGCATAAATACTCAGCATGCAATTATTCATCCATGAAATCAAATCCCCATGAACCAAGAGTTTTCTCTGAAACCACCAAAATTTGACCCCTTGAAAATATGTGATTCTTCAGTATCTGCTAGATTAACTAGGTGAAATCAGTTTAACTACTTAAAAAATGAACAAATATCTGGTTACAATAAATTACCCAATTACCATGGTTACAATTCTTACTTTCTTTCTTTTCAGACTTAGTATCCCAGAAATTAATGAGTTTCTCAAAACGTTCTGAAGTATTTAAAGCAGCAGAGAGGGAGGGTTTAAAGGGTAAGTGTTTTTCTTTGAACTTTAATTTACATCTTTTGGGTAACCCGCTACAAACAAAGTTAAGGGGGTATATTTGAATTACCTTGTTCAGTTGACCATCTGTCTGTCTAATCTGTCTGTCTGTACCCATGAATTTGCCTGGACATTTTCTGATAGACTACTACTACATGGATTTGTCAGAAAGTATGAACACTCATCATGCTCATCAATCACCATAAAATCTGCATGTTGAATTTTCATCATGACTGCCATGAATTATTTCGTTTAACATGTGTTTAATTTTTTTGCTTTCCTTAGCCAAAAAATTTTTTAATTAAATATAATATTTTAAAAAATAAAAATTTAGATTAATTTTTCTTTTAAAAGAGTGGGAAATATCTCTATACTTTGGGAAAAAACCCTCTTTTATACTAAATAGGATTCTTTAAACAAAAAAAAAAATCATTAGATACTGTAAACCAACTTTTATTTACAACCACTTTATTTCATGATTTACCGCGGTTAAACTGTTCACGACAATTAATTTTCACGATCAAGCCTTTTCTGTCTCTATTGTTAATAATGCTGCCTCTTCCAAAATTGTGAATTTCATGGCCCAAGGGTCAGAGGTTAAATTCTGGTGTTAAGGTGGGGCTCTATTGATTATGTAGTGTGATTGCATTAATTCTTTAAAAATCTTCTCCTCTCCTCCTGGGTATTAAATAAACTAACGAAGTACAAAGTTATGATCAGCAAGAATGTCTCTTCCAAAATTGTGAATTTCATGGCCCCTTGGTCAGGGGTTCTGGTGTTAGGGTGGGGCTCTATTGATTACAAAGTTAAAATACATTAATTCTTTAAAAATCTTCTCCTCTGCTCCTGGGTATTAAATCAATGAATTATGTACATAGTTATGATGAGGAAGGATGCTTCTTCCCAATTTGTGAATTTCATGACCCCTGGGTCAGGCTCTAATGATTAGGGTGGACTCTAATGAATATTTAGTGAAAATGTATGAATTCTTTGAAAATCTTTTCTTTTGCTCCTGGCTAATATGCCAATGATCTAATTACATATTCATGATGAAGAATGGTACCTCTTTCAAAATGGTTACTTTCAGGGCCCATGGGTCAGGGGTACAGGGGTGTTCTTAAATCTTTGTCTGAAATAAGTTAATGCTTTGAAATCTGCTCTTTGGTATTAATCAACCATGTATGATGAAATAAAATTTTTGATAAGATTTCCAAAATTTTGAAATATGTGGCCTCAGGGTTAGTGGTTCCTGTGCTTTGGGGGTGCACAACTGGTGGAGTGGAAATGCATTTTTCTCTTTGTTACTCAGATCTACCTTTGAGTATTAATTAACCAAAGTAAGCATGCTAAGTGTATAATTATGATAAGCAATGATGCCTCTTTCAAAATTGTGAATTCCATGGCTTTTGGTTTAAAACACAAACCAATTTCAATTGCTGGAAAGTTGTTACATGATACTCAGGTGATCTATAAGGCCTGTGGGCCTCTTGTCATGTAATCTTTTCAATACTGAACTGGTTTCTGCTTGTTTCTTAGCTCAAATTGCTCAGGTGAGTAATGTGACCCCTGGGCCCTTTGTTTTAATTTTATTTACTAATTAAATCATTTTGGGTTTATTTTGAGTTCATGCATGCAGATTTGACAAATGAAACTACCTTTTGAATTTTCAAAGGTATGTCTTCCTTTCTCTTTTGACAGAACCTTTCTTATCCAAAGCAATGGAGCGTTTTATTGAATTTGTGATGAATAACTTAGATCAGCTTCCTGCTCCACTGCATGTGGTTTTATATGACATTATAAACAAAGGTAGGTATAAAAGCAATGTAAAGCATGTGTACCTATAAACCTAAACACACATTGTCATGTATGTCCTGGGGACTTGTGAAATAACTACATGTATCCGTATTTTGTTATATTTACGAGGGGTGATCAAAAAGTTCGCGAACTATCTCAATATTTACAAAACCAAGAAAAGAAATTGTGCACACCTATAGTCATACACATGTTCTATAAATAGCATATGAAAAGTAATAATTTTCTCCATCATTGTGACGTCACAATGTGAAAATGACGTCAATATGTAGGTTACTCATGACGAAAAATAGTTTTCCCAGTCTTACTCGAGGAACGAACGGCTGTAAAGTTTAGTGTATAACTTAAAAATTCCTTTGAAGTAAATTATAATAATTTGTACAACGTTTATGAAGACAATATACTTTCCAGACGTTCAATAATAAATTGGATTGATTGTTTTAGTGAAAGGTGGAAGATGGTTCAAAATGACTTTTGTTTTGTAGCCCAGCGAAGGCAATCTGGGGAAGAGATGTGTCTGTTGTTGGGCAATTTGTTAAGAAAGATCACGAAATTACAGCTACAAAAATAGTTAAATATCTTTACAATTATATGATAAATAAATCCCTAAAATATTGTTTACTTTAGAGTTTCAATATATAAAATATGATTAAAAGAACGCCCCCATGCTATATATCCATATAGGATAAACGACGTTCCTAAGACAGATGACTCGGGTTGTGATGGACACCATGCTCTTTCTAGCAAAGTACATGTATATCCTTATCGAACCATCCTATTTCCGAGAATTGGTCATTTCTGACGAATGGACTGTTCTTCTTATGAAAATTTACTTGCAAGGTAAGAAAAATAAGACTCAGAAAAATATGTTAGCGTCTTTGAACAGACTGCTTCGGAGTATGTCACGTGATCGCCTGGACCACATGATTCGCGCATGGGCAGAAAGGTGGCAGATGTGCATTAAAATCAGAGAGGTCTGCTTTAAAAAATAATGAACACTGAAACGCAATTTTATATGTTTTATGAAAGTTATTCAATTTGTTCGCGAACTTTTTGATCACCCCTCGTATATACCGAACAATTGGTTTTTTTTACGTGCTGCTAATTTTTACTATTTTTACGAGTTTTATAAATCTGTCAAATTTAAACGCGTAAAATTTCACATAATTTATAAAACGGCTCGTGTATATTTTCAACATTGTATGTGTAAAAGTAATTCTAACTGCCATTAAGTTCACCCCCTGGAGGCTATATAATTAGTACTGTTGGTATTTTGAGCACTTTGAAGTCATTCATCAATTGGGATCATGTAGGTTAATCTCAATTAACTTGTATAAATTATACAAACATCGTCAATTAATTAATCAGTTAGACCTACCTGGTTACTTTTTTTAAAAGTATTTTTACGAGACGCATAACCTCTGATAATGACTTAATAAATACAGGTCTTCCAATTATAGCCGTGTTTTTAATCTTCGACACTTTGCTTTGAATACAACTTTGACTTCTTAAATACACTGTGAATGAATTATGCTAGTTTGAGTTGTCTCTCTTTGTTTTTGGTAAATACCAGACGAGCACGTGGTATGCCTAGCTAATGTGTTTTATAAAACATTAATAAATAAATGATATATTGTTCATGTATATAAAGGTTAATGATAAAAAAATTATACATAATGTAATTTCTGGCATTGCTTATACTGTTATAATTAAATAAATCTCTCTCTCTCTCTCTCTCTTACATGTACATCGGGTTTTCGGACACATTATTTGTACGTAAATGCATTCAAAGTGCTAAAAATCAGTGATCTGGAATTTTACATCTGATGATTTTAATTTTTACGGACATGTTCAATTCGTAAAAAATTAACGCGTAAAAATTTAAATCACCCTTTTTTGGCCAGAATTGGTAAAAATTTACAGCAGTAAAAATTACCCGTTATATGGTAATTATAAGGCTAGGCAAAGATATCAATATTTTGGTATATTGCAATACACTGAGGAAAAATATATTGTATTGCAATATGTTTTTGTAATATCGATATACTGACAAAATGCTTAAACTAGAGAATTTATCATTAAATATAAAAATTGATGTAAGAAAGGCTGATTATTATGCCAAATATTTAGAAAGCCCACGAGAAGCTGCATGTTTATGGGTGTATTTCAGAACAAAACTTGAATGAAATCAACAAGATTTTTTGCAAGATTTTTTGCTGTATTGCAATATTTTCTAGGAAAATTAAAATGGTGTTTTCTTATTCTATTGACTTTTAATTTACATGCAGAATGTGTTTAACTATGATAAATAACCAAAAGGGGAAAAAGATTTTTTTTTCCCCTTTTGGTTATTTATCATAGTTATGCACATTCTGCATATAAATTAAAAGTTGAACATGGTTAATAGAATAAGAAAACACCATTTTAATTTTCCTAGAAAATATTGCAATACATATTGCAATACAGTAAAGAATATTGCAGTGTATTGCAATATGAAATCTGTGGCCAATACCCAGCCCAAACAAATGTGTAATATATATGTTACAGTAAATATGTGTAATCAGGAATTTCACATATTTCCAAATAACCCGTTCAGTAAACAGTGGCGGATCCAGAAGTTCAATCGGGGGGGTTTTGAGGCCCGAAGGGCCGAAGGGGGAGGGCATGGGAGGGGGTATCCCCCTCCCATAGGTGGGGGTTCGGGGGGGCTCCCCCGAGAAAATTTTGTTTTAAATGGTTCCAATTGGTGCATTTTCCAGTATTTTGGGGGTACTTTTTGTAGCTTTTTGAAAGACCGATCATCACAAACTTTTAATAAATGTTTTAAATTTAATTAAACTTAAATAACACAAGACTTTAGACTTTGTTCTCAAAAATTATTAAATCTGACAATTTTAGGAATACAAGAAGTTGTCTTTAAGTTTACTTTAAATGCATCAAAAATATTAATTTAGTCGTATGTCAAGCTGACTTCCAAAATACAACTAATGTGCAAAATTTTTAAACACTAAAAAACTTAAAAATTTAATTCTTTTCAGAATCCCTAACTAGTGATTTTCAACTTACAAGAGTATATACTGTCAATATGATTTGAAATATAAACATGATAAACACACGTGTACAATAAATGAAATTTCAAACTGAAGAAAAAAAAAATACAAAAAACTGGAGATATATTAAATTAATTTTTAAAACGGTAAAAAAAAACCTGAATAGTTTATTCATAGTTTAAAACATGCATTTTATCAGCAAAAGAATATTACTGAGCAGCACCGTAACTATGCAGTTTTCTGTTGTTGGTACCTTAACTACATTGTACTGTGACCTTGTGACTTCACTAGTTGCACTGACTACCCGATCTCTGAGGCACTCTCTCTGTTGATTACCTGTGTATTGTGTGCGTTCACGCGGAAAGTGATTTCCTGTTACGTAGTTGATGTATATTTAACAGTTGTACAAACAAAGGGTTCATGTTTATTAAAGTCTTATCAATGCAACAAAATGATAAAATAACACTTGTAAAAAAAAAAAATCAATGAGTGGGGGGGGGGGGGGGTAAGATTATAAGCAAGATATACAATGTCTTGCAAGCAAAATTATGTCTAAAATTTTATATAAAACAAAGTAGCCTGTTTAGTTTAAAATATATTTTATTCATATAAAGAAAAAAGTAGCCTGTGTTGATTTTTTAATTATAACTGCGTACCTTCATTCTTATGTAGAAAATTTGCCGTCAAAACAAAAGTAAGAAAATCCCATCTGCATATCATACCAATTGTGCACAAATAAAAACAATGAACAAAAAGTATTATTTAATGACATAAGAGCAAATTACTTGCTACGTTTTCTGTAAATAGGTATCAGAAATATTTGAGTTGTACCTATGCAATCATAAACGTATTGTATCAATATAACATCCTAGGTAAATATATCTGAAATGACTGGCATTCGACCTTGCGCTTGTTTTTATACTGTATAAATCTCAATCCTTGCACAAAAATACCCTCAATCATCTTTATACACCCCTCCAACACTTCTTTCGACATTGTTTACGTTCTTGCTAATGTAATATCAACCATAATATTAAAACCAAAAACGGCTAATTCCGGCTTCCAGTTTACCACGAGTAGGCCCCTACTTTAAGACTGAAGATATAATATAATTATAAAATACCATAAGTAGGTCACAGTGACCTACCTTTTGATTGAAATTTTGAGGACTCAAGATACATTAATTGACAAAGACTGATGATTCTAATTAAATAAGTACCTGAGATATTCAAAAGTAGGTCACCATGACTTACTTTTTGGTCAACATTCTCTGAAAATCCAAGATCATACATGTGATAATTTCTAGACCCAGATACTGTACAGCAGCCTTCAAAATACTGGAATTTGGGTGAAAATACTGTACATTGCTAATCAAAAAACGGTACAAAAAACGGTACAAAATATCGACCAAAAACAATGTAAGATGTTTTTTTTTTTAATAATCAATTTCAAATCAATGTACAGATGCACCACTACATAACATGTATTATGTGATTTATTATTCATAATTTATAATTTTGAACTTCGGCATTAACGAGGCCCGATCTACTTGATCTGCGCATACGTTTTTACCCAGCGTCGAATCAGACACGTCACAATACCCTTGACTGCCGTCACTAGTACAGTAGTTAAAAACAGTTTATTTTATGAGTCTGTTTGTTTGAAACCATTCAGCTGTAATTTTTAAATTGTACTAAGAAACATTTCTCTTAATCTGTGTATGAATAGACAATATGTAACTATGCCTAATCAAATAACGGATAAAATTTCGTTTTGCTGTCACAAAGTGTCTCCGATTCTTGTGAATGGCGTTTTCTCTTTGAAATGTCTTTAGTTTTAATAAATTACAGTTTAAAAATCCTTGATAAAGGTCCTATTAAAAAGCAATCAGCCAAACAAAACCCTATGATATCTCCTAATTACGATGCAATGTACTAGTATTCCTTTACAGTCTTTTTCCTAGCGAAGCATTGTAAGTTGCTTCTCTTACAAGGTTTTTTACTTGCATATCTTTACCTATTCGTTGCTTTGAAACGAGCTCGGCTCTAGTTTCAGATTAATTATTGCAGTGGTCATTTAAGGCCATATTTACATAATGCACATCTTTGTACATCCATGTGTAAAACAATGCTATGATGCTACCACTTTTGAAGTCTGAATCTCCCTATTTTTCATCACAGTAGGTTAACATGAAGCTAACACCCCGTCATTGCTTATCCTCTTTTTTTTTTCCTTTTTGCATCAGTATAATAAAGCATATAATTATAATAAAATACAGTTAAAAAGTATATCATTGAGGGAGTTAGCAAGATTCTAGTTCCTCTCGACCAGGACTATTTCCCTGGCTGTGCCTCAGGAAAAAGTCCTGGCCTTGGGGAACCGGAATTTGCTAACTCCCTCAATGATATACTTTAACTGTATAATAACCTCAATGACTTTTTCACAAAAATAAGGTACGTGTCATGAAAATTAAGTGATCTACAGTTTTTAAATGCCTCTGCTATTTTTTTTTTTAAATGTCTGAATGTCTGGTTTAATAAATCGCCTATGATTGTTTCAGTATAATAAAACAGTTATGGAATGGGTACTCTGGAAATATCAAATTTATGGTTCTCCTCGGCAGGAAACTATTTCCCTTGGTGGCGTCCCCGACTGGGGAAATAGTTTCCTCCCTTGAGGAACCATAAATTTGCTATTTCCCTTATACCCATTCCATATTTAAAAAAATAAGGTCCTTAAGTCTTGAGATAGATCAGTAAGGGTCCTTGGACAGAAGAGAGTGGTACAAAATAGTTCTAGAGAACTTAGGCAGCCTTTATCAATTAGAATCTCAGAGATTTAAAAAAAAACTTACCAATTAGCAGGTTGTGTTAGATCACAGATTAGCTGAAGGTCTTGTTTAAACTCAAAGTGTGGATATATCTTCTTGGCATGGTCAATGAAAAATGGAAATATATCATCCACATGCTTTCTGTCACTTTCTTCACAATGAAAAAAAAAAACAAGAAATAAAGAGAAAGAATACAATTAGATTTTCAAATTCAATCAAGGGTGTACAGGGATTTACTCCAGGTTTTATTCCATACATCCAAAGGCACTGAAACACCCCTGCGAGGTGAAATTCATAATTTCAGGAACTTTTATGAATCGTTCATTTAAATTCCTGATGTACTCATAAATGGTTCATGACTGGTTCATAAAAATGGTTCATGAATTTTATTCACGAATATATTCATAAAATGTAATTCATGAACATTTTTCAAGATCTCAGATTTTTTGCAGCCAGAGTTTCTTGTCTTCTGCTCATCAACATTTGTGAACTGGTTCTCTTTTCCCTACCTGAAGAAAGATTTACTGAAAATGCCCATGAATGTAAAAATGAAGACTTTTTTGTATTTTCTTGCATTTTAGTTTCATTTAATTTTGCATCCTAAGCACATCCAAATGAAAGCATTATGAGTAAAATTTAAGCCAATTTTCCTTGGCTGCCATGTTGTAGATCAATCAGGCCTATATGAATGTTTGAGCCTCCAAATCTATAATTAATGTATTGTTACTCTGGTTGGATCCCAACTCAAAGCAAAGTTTGACAAAATTTTCAATAATAATTTGAAAGGTTGACAAAGAATGACTTCACAAATTATAGATTAGTACATTAGTTACTTATTCCCATAATTTTTGTTTTAAAAAAAATAACAAACACTATCTGAATAATTTTTCACTGAAAAAACATTTTTAATATCAATGTAAGTTTTATCAGTGAAGAATTCCATTATTTTTACATCATCAATTACACATGTATTGCATCTTAGTTTCGTATTTTCATAACAAGTATGGTGGCCGTCATAACATGAGGACATGATATGATCATAATAACAATCTCTCGGCACTTGACTCGCCCTCGGACTGAGTATTCTGAGCTATGAAGAAGTGTAGGGGAATTAAGACTACAAAATACGAATGTGGATTATATGTCATAGATACTTAAATTTACAACCATGCAGTCTGTGCTCTATCATTTACACATGATGCACAGTTACTGTATTACTTTTTAACTGCATCAAAATTAATATATAGCGTTTCGACCCAGAATAATACGATACAGTAGAGATAAGAGATGTAATTTTTTAGTTGTTATTAAATAAATACATAATACGTTTTTTACGAAGATCACGAAGTTTTTTTTTCTAGAGTGTTTCATTTTCTAACAGCTTGTTAAAGTTCTACATTAGAAAAAATTCGGTCAAACAAAGTTGTGTTGTTAAAACGAGTTTATTTAAAGCACAGTATGATTAGTACAACTTATTTATTTAAATGATGAAGGAACATAAGTAATCAAATGCTGTCAATTATGATGCAGTGTTTGTTTAATTACAATCAAATCAAAACACGAAATTTTTAGAGATTTCATGATTTATTTTTTCAGATAGTTGGTTTTGTTTGTTTTGAACATATTTTATTGTATAATTTATACAATGGGATTGGTTAAAACGTGTTTCTAATTATACCAGCTAGGGGCTTGTTCAACATATTGCATCTGCATGCAAAAGTTGTATTATAAGAGTAATTAATGAGTGTTTTCTGTCAATCGTTTGTGTCAATTATTTTAGTCTTGAAGTTCATGAAAATTCATGAACATTCAAAATACATGTACCTTGAACTCTACGTTTTTTTTGTCTTTGAACTGAAAATTACCAATATTCATTTATTTAAAACTTTAAAATATGCAACAGATCACCAACACTTCGTGAGAATGCAGCAGTAAATGGTCTTTGTACACAATGGATTTTAAACACGATCACAGACACTTGCATTGTTTATGACAGGTGGCTGGTACACTAGTGACCTCGATCGACAGCGTGGGATTCGGATGTTGGATTACATAACTGTTACAAACATCTAGGCGATCTTGGAGATCGCCAAATGTGAACAACTAATGATCGTGAATTATTCGATGCATAAAGTTAAAATAACTTATAATTGTTATAATAATCAATGTAGAAAGATAGATTTAATATATTCCGTTATGAAGATGTGTTCACTATAAAACTAATTAATAATAAATAAAAAAGAAAGACTAATCGTTATAAATAATTTAATAGTGAACCGTAAAGCACGTATAAAGCCCTATTTAGAAGAAAATTAACATTAAATACCATAGGGTTTATTACTGGTTACTAGGAAGTTTGTGTAAATGAAGTTGTCTGATTTCCTTTCTGAATGAAAAACGCTACCTGTTTACCTGGCCTGCTTTCAACTACGTAATACCCCCGGTATAATCGAACACAAAACATTTTCATCAGATTAAAAAGGTGTCAAAGAACAATTTTGTTCGTAAAATCCAGATCGAAATATTTACCGTTTTTGAGTTTGAAGCAAAAACTTTCCAAGCTTCCTAAAGCCCTAATCATAGGGGCCAGCCCCTTTTGAATAGTATGATATGAAAGCCCTTGCAATTATGCACAACTTTTGTTCAACATGTCTTAACAAGATATTTTTAGTTTTCAAGATAAAAAGGAAAACATGTGTAAATTTTCGCTCTTTTAGACGTTCTATTTTTTGACCCCCCTATAGTGCCATTTTGAATAGAGAAATCGAAAAACAAAAACCGATGTGCACAACTTCAATCCTTCTGTTATCTAAAACCAGTAAAATTTCTGCTTCAGCTCTAGTGTTATCTGAGCCTTTGTCTGGAAATGAAAGCCTATAATTTTTCATTTAAAGGGAAATAGCTCAAAACCGGAAGTGACTTTTCGAAATTATCGACAGCATTCTGATAGAGTTTATTACCGTCTATAATGTCTGAAAATTTGAGCAAAATCCATTGAGAATTGAGTGAGATATAAGGCCTCAAAGTTGGCGTCTAGGAAGAAAAAAAAAAAAGAATAATAAGAACTAGAGCAAAGCTCGTTGCAAAGCAACGAGTAGGTCTTCCGTCCTGTTTGACCGGAAGTAGTTTTCATTTTTAACAAAAATAAGAAATTACGCCCAGAAATGTTTTGAATCCTCTAAAGCTATGTTAATTAATGCAAAAATAAACCATTTTTTGCTACTTCCGGTTTGACGACGCACTGAAAATTAATTTTTAAGCTCCCAGAGACATATGTTACCAAAAAAATCAGTAGAATTTCTGCTCCAGCTTTAGCCGTCTCTGAGCCTTTGTCTGGAAACGAAAGCCTAAAAATTTTCGTTTAAAGGGAAATAACTCAAAACCGGAAGTGACTTTTTGAAATTTTAGTCAGCATTCTGATAGTGTTTATAAACGTCTATAACCTCTGAAAATTTGAGCGAAATCCGTTGAGAAATGAGTGAGATGTTGCGGTCTAGGAAGCAGAAGAAAAAAAAAGAATAATAATCTTTACCAACAGAATCAGTAGAAGGTCTTCCGTTGGAAACGGAAGACCTTAATAATCTTAATCTTCAGAATCAGTAGAAGGTCTTCCGTTGGAAACGGAAGACCTTAATTACAACTTAATGGAGTAGATAGAAACACTTTAAGTTTGCCATAAATTATATAATATATTTTTCATACTCATCATTTTGCATAATTGATTGATTGCTGAACAGCCATTAGCATCATCTTTTTTGATACAGCCTGCAAGCAATAATTCTGAATGTTCATTTAGCTGTCAAACACAGCAGATGATAACATTGTTTAATTCAGATTTAAAACTAGTTCCTATCTTTCTTTATATAAACTGAATTTCCCGCGATTGTCGAAAACAAAAGTAGAAATGCAATATAGCTCATGCCTCATGGCTTTATCAATCGAGTGATTTCTATTAACTTTATTGATAAAATTTAGAGCACCTGTACTTTTACAGACGATGTCAAATGCCATATCTCCTTTATCTCCTTTTTCTTGGCAGTGATGTGGACGAAATTTATAGTAACCAATGTATTCACCAAGTTTTTAGCTCACCTGAGCCAAAGACTCAAGTGAGCTTTTCTGATCACATTTTGTCTGGTGTTCGTCTGTCTGTCTAGCTGTCTGTCTGTCCATCTATCTGTCTGTAAACTTTTCACATTTTCGACTTCTTCTCAAGAACCGCTGGGCCAATTTCAACCAAAGTTGCCACAAAGCATCCTTGGGTGGAGGAAATTCAAGTTTGTTCAAATGAAGGGCCAGACCCTCTTTCAAGGGGAGATAATTGGGAATTATTGAAAAAATCTTTTAACAATCTTCTTCTCAAGAAACACTGGGCCAGGAAAGATAAAACTCACATGGAAGCATTCTCAGGTAGTGTAGATTCAAGTTTGTTCAAATCATGACCCTTGGGGGTAAGGTGGGGCCACAATGGATGATCAAAATGATCCATGATAAATGATAAATGATCAATGGATGGTCAAAGTTTTACATAGGAATATAAGGAAAAATTCTTTAAAAATCTTCTTCTTAAGATCGACTGAGCCAGGAAAGATGAAACTTATTTGAAAGAATCCTCAGGTAGTGTTGATTCAAGTTTGTTCAAATCATGATCCCCTGGGGGTACGATGGGGCCACAATGGATGATCAAAGTTTTACATAAGAATATAAGGGAAAATTCTTTAAAAATCTAAGTGGGGCCAAAATGATCGATCAAAGTTTTACATAGGAATATATAGGAAAAATCTTTAAAAGTCTTCATCTCAAGAACCATTGAGACAAGATGAATAAAACTCATGTGAAATCATCCTCAGGTAGAATAGATTCAAGTTTGTTTTAATCATGACCTCCAGGGATAGGGTGGTGCCAAAATGGTCGATCAGAGTTTTACATAGGAATATATAGGAAAAATCTTTAAAAATCTTCTTCTCAAGAACCACTGGGCCAGGAAAGATGAAACTTATGTGGAATCATCCTTATGTAGTGTAGATTCAAGTTTGTCCAAATCATGACCCCAAGGGGAAGGGTGGGGCCAAAATGGGCGATCAAAGTTTTATATAGGAATATATAGGAAAAATCTTTAAAAATCTTCTTCTCAAGAACCACTAGGCCAGGAGAGATGAAACTCATGTGGAATCATCCTCGGTTAATATAGATTCAAGTTTGTTTAAATCATGACCCCCGGGGCAAGGATGGGGCTATACTGTAAACCAATTATTATACGCGTCATTTTTTATTCGCGACTGACCGCTAGAGAACCAATCCGCGACGATTTATTTCCGCGAACAAGTGGTCCCATTTTTTTTTTTTTTTTCCACAAGTATTTTTGGCATCAAATTAAAATCTTAAAAATGTCCATAAACTAAGTAAAATGCTATCTTGATTACTGCTTACGCATTATTTAAAACATTCTGTGCATTGCGTCCATTTAAAATCTTATATCCGTTCCTATAGTTAAAGTAAAATGTTATCATTCACGACGATGCATGGAATGAAAATCGGGAAAAAATTGAGGAGATTAGAGTTGATTTAAAAAAACTCCAATTGTGAAAGTGCCTCATACCAAATGGGTAATTAATCGTCGCTTTCCGAGATCTACAAAGCCAGAGAGCAATTATTATAAATGGTTTGGACAGAGCAGGACTGGGCCATAATTAGTCGTAATTAACCAGCTTATCTCTAACTCGTCTGTGACAATAAATGAACAGTAATAACACAAGCTGATATAATGATTGACATTTTAATCATTTTTAGACAAATACTTTAAGATTTGCCATTCGTTTCTTACATTTTTACCGAATGTTTGTAATTAGATTTTATGTGCTTTTAGTACACTAAAGTTTTTACGTGATAATCATTGCATATTGGAGTGTCGGGATCGGTATTCAAAAAAGGGCAAATAACTCTAATCATAACATGCGAAGAAAATGAACAACTGGTTCGCGACGATAAATATCCGCGAGCAGAGGTTACTCGCGGAACTCGCGGATATTTATCGCACGCGTATAATACTTGGTTTACAGTAATGGCTGTTAAAAGTTTTACGTAGGAATATATAGGAAAAATCTTTAAAAATCATCTTCTCAAGAACCATTAAGACAGGAAAGATAAAACTCATGTGAAATCATTCTCATGTAGTTTAGATTCAAATTTGTTCAAATCATGACCCCCGGGGCTAGGATGGGGCCATAATTGCCGTTAAAAGTTTTACATAGGAATATATAGGAAAAATCTTTAAAAATCTTCTTCTCAAGAACCACTGG
>PRKT01000990.1:13190-26298 GCA_003671525.1 Saccostrea glomerata
ATTATTTCATACGACTTTTTGTATTTTTCTGGTTACAGAAAATGTAAAAATTAGTTTCGCTGTAAAAAAGATATCAAAGAGTGTATATTTTGTATCACTTTAAAGGGGGTCATTTTTCAATGGGGGTCATTATTTTATAGGACTAACATATAAAATAATGACCCCCTAGGACCCTTTTTCTACAAAAAATGATTTTTTTCTACGGGTGGGGGTCATTTTTTGTCGTTGAAAAATGACCCCCCGGTCATTATTCGATGGGGGTCATTATTCGTCTTTACACCGGAAAAAATAGGGTTTCCATAATATCATTTACATCGGCACTCATCATGACTTTAAACGATTTTTAAACATTTTTTCTATTTTTGATCACTTATTTTGACCTACACTATAACTGGGTGTCATAATTTGATCAAACTTGAATCTACACTACTTGTAACTGTACTGCTATGACTAATCATGACATTGCTTTAAAATTTCCTTGGAAGAACTTTAAAGATATTTCTTTTATAAATAACTTTGATCCCCAGTTTACACCCCATCCTAACCCCAGGGGCATGTATGAATAAGCTGTATCTACGTACTCTACCTGATAATGAATACAACTTGTAGATGAAAGAAAAATGTGTTTGTGAGACACTGGTGCCCCCATGATATGGCAACATAGCAAAGATTAAACTTTTCTTAAATGCAAAATTAATATATTGGTACCCAACATCCCCAAAGTAGGGTCTTTTCACAAGAAATACAATTTTGAAATAATTATGAAAGCCCTAGCACCACGGTTCAAATGTTATGGCCACGGATAAGATTTTGAAAGGTAGGTTAAACTCCAAGTTGTTGGTTTTTATGAAAGGTGTAATGTCACACGAATTACATGTGTGAAGTATGGACGCCCGTTCAAAAGTTATGCCCAAGGTTAAAAAATTTAAAAAGTGGGTCAAACTCCAAGGTTAAAAGGTCTAAGTTCTTGATTTCAAATGAAAGGTCTTGTCACAAGGATAAAATATGTAATGTATGATAGCACTAACCCAAACCCTTCAAAGCTTATGGGCAAGGTTTGTTTTTTAAAAGTAGGTCAAACTCCAAGGTCAAGGTCAAAAGTTCTTGGTATCCAATGAAGGGTCTTTTGACAAGAGTTCATATGTGAAATATGAAAACCCTAGCCTTTGCCCTTTAAAAGTTATGGCCAAGGTTAAATTTTTTTCATAAGTACTAAAATCTCCAAAGTCAAGGTTTTTGGTACAGTTTCTATGAAATGTCTTGCTACAAAGAATACATATGTGAAGTATGGATGCTCTGGCACTATGTGTTAAAGAGTTAAGAACAGGGTTATAAAGTTTAAAAAGTAAGTCAAACTATTAGGTCAAGGTCAAAATTCTTGATATCAAATGAAAGGTTTAAATATGTAAAGTATGAAAGAACAAGCCCTTTCCCTTTAAAAGTTTTGGTCAAGATTTGTTTTTTACAAGTAGGTCAAGCTCCAAGGTCATGGTCAAAGGATTAGAGTTTTGGTATCCAATGATGGGTCTTCTCACAAGGATTACATACCAGGTACATGAAGTATGAAAGCCCTAGCCCTTCCCATTCAAAAGTTATTGCCAAGGTTAAAGTTTTTTCTTTAAGTACAGTCAAGCCTGATGATACCCAATGAAAGGTCTTGTCACAAAGAATACATACATGTATATGAAGCATAAAAGTCCTGGTATCTACTGTTCAAAAGTTATGGCCAAAGTAAAAGTTTAAAATTTTTGTGTAAAAGTGGGTCAAACTTCAAGGTCAAATTTAGTGGTACCCAAAGAAAGGTCTTCTAACAAGAAATACACATGTGAAATATGAAAGTCATAGCTCCACTAAATCAAAAGTTATGGGCCTGGTTAAAGTTTTTTATGGACAAACAGACAGCTAGACAGACAAGGCAAAAACTATACCTTCTGTTACACATAAGATCTAATTATCTGCAAATGATTCATAATAATATACATGTACATGTAACAATTTACAGTTCTGGGGTCTGTTTTACAAAAACAACTTAACAACTAAGACCAAAATTTAATTCTGAATATAACTAAAATGATTTATATTTTTTAAAAGGAATGTAGGAAGATATTTTAAATCTAGCAATTTTAACTAGAATCATTAAATCAGCAAAATTTTACATTCAACTGAAAATTTTGGTCTTGAAGTCCTAAGTTCTTTTGTAAAATGGGCCCCAAAATAACATTCAATTATCAATTAAAATGATAATTGTCTAAAACAATGAACAAAAAAAAAAGAAAGAAAACTATTTCATAAAATACATTTATTTACATTATTTACAGTCACATATAAAAGATCACATTTCATAATAAGTTGTTAAAAACTGACATGTTTTTCAATGTTTTGATAATACATGTATCTGCGTATGTTATGAATGTTCTAAAATTCCATGAAAATTGTTTATCATTTCATGTTCTTATGTTATATGAACAAATGAAAACAAACTAAAGCTTCACAAATGAATGCAAATTGTCATAACCCACAGCATAAAAACAGTGACAGTTCTCCAATTTCATTGAAATTTTCTAATGGAGAAACCTCTTTTCCCTGTTATTTCATTTATTAATAACATTTAATGAGACAAGTCAAATATATATTTTATACCAAATTTGTTTCATCGGATCTGAAAGAATTGAAAGCTTATTAACTGTCCTATAGAAAATATGGAGTCGTTGTGCGTGCTGGTATGACCCTCTCATGTTCCGGTACAGCGCGGAATAGTTTGGCCTCTCTCGTGTCTGGATCTTTGAATGATAAAACGGCTGCAATGTTTCCACATCGATAACAGTAGTTAGGGGCTGACCAGACAGTCACAAGTTTCTCATCAAACATGTACTTGTAGCCTGTAAAAATGAGACATGGAGATATAAATTATTAATTTAAACTGATGATCAATGAAGTTAATTTTTTTTAAAAATAATTTACAAAGACTTTCAATCCTCCATTTCTATCCTTTTATTATTATTATTTTTTTTTTTAGAAAAGTTTTGATATACATGTATTCATATTGTCAGTTTTTACAAAGCGTTTTTGTTAGCTTTACCTTCATGCACTAATTGATGAGCTCTGCATATAAGTTTCAGGTTGTTGATATGCATAAACTGAAACAATAAAATGTTTCTAAATCAGTAATATTATGTACTTGGATGCAATTTAATAATCTGGAGACATTGTACATCAGCTCTAAAATTCAAATTCACTTCATCCTTCTCTAGATCTCCATTGACCAAGGCTTTGTGTGAAGAACCTTTGGTCCGAGTCTTGACAGCCTCTTGCAACCTTTTAACCCAGTTTAAGATTTTCGGATTGAAAAGTAACAATGTGAACTAGAATTTCACAATTTTTTTTTTCACCTGATGACTTTTGAATTGTCAAATTGAGGAAGGGTAGAAAAATGTGTACACACTTAAATAAAATTTCTGTTTAAAATTTTCTTCGTTTGACACATCAAAAAAATGGCATTAGTCTTCCCCATCCTTCTTTTTATTATTTTTTCCAATAAACATCTTGCACTGAAAATTTTCAACTTTCATTGTAAAGGATCTTCAAATCAAAAAAAATATTCTCACCTCATTAGTGACCTTTGCCCCAAATAGCCACCCTGCACCCCTGGGACTGATTGCCCACGTCTCAACATCCTCAGGATCAGACCATACCAGATGTAGACAGCATTAAGGAAAAAGTGAATCTTATTTCAAATAAAATTTCAGCCGTATCTGAATCATTCTGTTGAACAAACAGATGTCAGGGTATTTATAAATACTGAGCATTTCTGCTATATTCATTTTTTTTTTTCAAAATGAAGGAAGAAAGGCATGACAATTTCACATACAATAATTTATAAAGTTGTGTGCTTAAAAACTCATACACAACTCTTTAAGAAATTCCTTTATATTCATTTATTGGAAATAAATCATAAAATTAATCCATCTGAAGTTTTCCAAATTGAACAAAATTTCCAAGTGCTGTAGACCCTGGATCTTTAGGGTTTGACATTAAGCTTTTGGAATACTAGACCAGTCGGACTACTCTGGCAAATTTTTACTAGCCCTGTCCCTTTAACCACTAGCCCGGACCAAATTTGAGAAAAGAGATATAAAATACAAACTACTGATAATTCTTTTTCTGTGCAGATGATGAGAATCCATATTTAAATAACAACATTTTCCCGCACACGTCACAACAAAACTAGGACATATACATGTGGATTTTCGTGTTTACTCCTAATTTAATCAACTTGTATACAGTATTAATATTGATACCATTAAAAATGCTCAGAGAGTTTAAGTATAGTAAAATATTATTTAAATTATCTATTTACATGGTTTACCGATGTCCTAAACATGAAACTTTAGACAATGACAATCGTTAACTACTGAGACATTTCCATGAATACTAGTAATAAATAAATGTGCTTACTGTTTCTCTCTAGGAAAATGGCCGAGTAGTTACAAATGCAAACAATGAACTGTTGTTAAAAATAGCGCTTCAGTCATGCTGTCTGTAACGTATGTAGTTTTCTTTCTACTATGCAGTTAGAAATGTTTCAATTTTATTTTTTCATCGACAATAAATGATTTGTTTAAAAATAAAACTATAAGGAGTTCATTTATTTTTCTTATACGACCAGTCGGTCTAGCACACATTCAATTTACCCGACCGGACCTATCTTTTACTAGACTCAGTCGGTCGGACGTGCCTTAATGTCAAACCCTGATCTTGTTTAAAAATGGGAGGAAAACCCCTGAATAAATGGTTAGCTGCAATCTGCATGATCTGGATTTACCATCTATGCACCACATACATTTTGTACAATGTTCATTAAAATAAATTTGAATTCTCAGGTAAGGTCTAAAATTTTATTCATGAATCACTCAATATGATGATATTACACAATGACATAATTCAACAAATCATGATGAGTCTTTAACTCTTAAACTCTTTGTAAAATACAGTATGTTCTACATGTACAGATCTAAATGCAAAATTCATGTCAAACTGTCAAAACAGCACTATTCATCTGCAAACTTCTTCATAGACGAAATGAAGTTAACATATGCCTTCTTTTCATATTTTGTGCTAAATTCAATCAGGTCTTGAGTGAAAGCTCTGTCAATGCCTCTTTCATCAAGAACATCAACAAGACCCTCATACATGTCAACATCCATATTTTCTGCTTCACACACATACGTTGTTTCTTTAACTTCCCCTTGGGTCATTGCAACGTTGATAATTTCGAATCTGTCGGACACATCATCCACTGATGGCTCTTCCCCCAGTCCTTCTGAAATCATGCAGCGGATAGCCATTGTATTACCACTTGGCTTGACTATTTCCACTTCAAAGGGAGGCTTACAAAACAATGGCATATCATACTCCACTTCTTCTCCCTCCGGTCCGTATTCCTCTAGAGCTCCAGCAATGCTGAATTTTACTCGGACAGTCTCTTTGCCTATCTTCTTGTTCAAAACTATTTTAACTCCCTCACATTCCTTTGACCATCCGTCAAGAAGGTTGTCAAATTCTTCAATTCCGTCTTCCATTTCTGACTTTATTTCAGATTCCAGGTACTTTGACAAGTTGGAATCACTTTCGAGGTTTGCATTTTTCTGATGACACCAACGCTGTTGGAAGCTTCCGAATTGCCTCGGAAATTTGACAAGGCTTGAAAATGTTCGTTTACACAACATGGAACGACTGGTAAGATTTCTTACTGCTGTAAATCCATATTGTTGGAGAGAAGATCTCGTATTCAGCGCACATAATAGCGTTTTCCGAACTAAACTGGACATTTTATGATAAAAAGTTTATACACCACGTGAAACCAGGTCAGTTTAGTTATTAAGTAAATCGTACTATGAATGATTCGTACTTTGATTTGTTAAGTCGTACTAAATTGCTTCGATATTTAAGGGCAACCATCAGCATGACAAACAAAAGTAAAGTCATTTAAAACTGTCAAAAACAATAATTCTAAAACTGATTATTAGCTTGCTAAAAAGCAAAAAAAAAAAGTATTTCTTTTTCATTTATTTTACCTTGTAAAATATTAAATATATATAGACACAAAAAAGGATATCACAAAAAGCTCCTTTGTGAGGGATTTCTTGATTCCTCTCAATGGTTCTAATCTGGTCAATGGTCTTTATATCTGGGGAGAGTCCTCCATGGACACATAATACACACTCATCTATTATCTGTTGAAAAAAATATTATGAATTTTTTATCTTTATTTTAAAGGGGAAAATAGTTTGCTACTGATTTCCAATTTTTTTTTTACTTATAAAGGAAAACAGAACTCCACAACTCCATCACCCAAAGAAAATAAATTACATGTATTGCAGTACGGAATATTGCAAAAATATGTCATTTATCATCTGGTGATCTGTTTTTGGCATATTTGCAACATTTCAGAGATAATAAATGCATGTATAAACAATACATAGCAAAATATTTTTTTAAATATGGGATTACTTTTTTTTATCATTCACAAAGATACTCACTGCTGCTACTGTGAGAAGATCAAACACTTTACAGCAATATCTCCAGGCATTTGCATTCCCATACTTAGACTGACATTCATCTAAAGGTTTCAGAAATATATATCATACCCCCATCTTTGTGGTTATACACATGTACATATCACTTCCTAAAAAATTAATTTCATAAATACTAGCAGCGTTGAACTCTCTGGGAAAGCTTTGATACGTTTTAAAAAAATTTTTTTTAAGGTATCTCGTGTCTTAAAGTGTCAGGATCTTTATAATTAGAAAGTCTTTGGGGCGTATTTAATGCAGTTTCGAAATTTTATTAATTTATTTCACATTAGCATTCAGAAGACAAGTTCCTGTCTGGTATAACAGAGATGCCTTTCAAAATATTCCATCTCTGAGAGCTACAGTTCTGCAGCTAACTTGACTGTCACATGTGACAATGGCAGTAAGTAAATGAGCTCATCTAAGAAAACTCAGTAGACATGAATATTCATGTGGATTATTGAGTGTGATTGGTTACTTGTAAAATAAAATTTCCTTACCATAAAATCCATAAATCTGAGTTATCTGTCTGCTTTCATGATTTCCTCTCAACAGAATTATTTTGTCTGGCCATCTGTAAATATAAATCAGAAATGAGAGCTTAACAATAGAATTGTGCAATAACAGCATAAAATCAAAACAAAATATTTATTATTACACTTTTCTTTCTTTGGCTGAATACTGTCTAGCATTATTTTACCTGGCTTTTAGTGTCAGTAACAATGTGAAAGTCTCCAAACTGTAATATCCACGATCAACAAAGTCTCCCTAGGTAAAACAAAGTAAACAGAACAAAGCATGAATAGAAATTCATAAAAGTAACTAAATTAAATAGTAGACTAATCAAATTGTAAAAACTTGCAACATAATGATTTCCTGAAAAAGTAACATAAATTTAAGTTACATAGACCTTGGCATGAAGAGAAATGTTAACTTACCATAAAAATGTAGTTTGTGTCTGGACACTGCCCTCCAGTTCGGAATAATTCCATCAGGTCATAAAACTACAATGCAAAAAAAAGTTTACTTTAGAACAATAGAAAATAACAAAATACAATTCAAGACTTGTAGGGAAACACCAGGCACCTAAAATTTTGTCCTCATTATTGAAAATTTGCTATATTCAGTTGATTTGTAATATGGCATGTTTTGTGTGTGTGTTTTTTTGTGTTTGCTTTTTTTTCACAGACATAAATAACACAGTCTGCGACTCACAACTCTGTCATTACAGTCTAGAATACATGATGTCAACTGTCCTATAAATATTGGTTTATATTTAAAAGTATATTACATGATGTAGTTATGTAAAGCAAATAAGGCAAATTATTGAGATGATAGAAGTTGGCAAAATCTAACTAAAATGGCCAACCACAGGTCACCTGTTCGTTTTGACCTAATTCAAGCATTAAAGCTACCATACCTTACATTCAATTCTATAATTTGATAAAATACCTGTCCGTGTATATCCCCACACACTGTAACTGGTGAAGAAACAGGCTGGACGTTCGACTCCTCCAGCAGGAGTTCACAGACCATATCACAAAGTTTCTGTAACATGAATATTTTTTATTATTAAAGGACTCAACATAAATGTAAACTCGAGATGGTATCATTATGCACATTAATACATATGAATTTGTTTTTTTATAAGTCTAAAATCATTAAAGAACTGGAAGCACTTGTAAACTAACTCCATTTACTGTTTTAGCATATACATGTACATGTATGGTGCTTGTATATATTTATAACTTCAGCTATAGATAACAGCTTGATAGAAATATTCATATGAAGTTTTTACAATTTTGAGAAAGTGAAACGATCATTTGAAAATAATTTCCCAACCGAATCTACGTATGAGCTATCTAAGTATTTTCCCAACCAAATCTACATACAAGGGATGTCCCAATAAGTTGTAGACAGGGAAAACAGTTTTTCTCTTTGCTTGACTTAAATTTCTTTTCTTCATTTCTTGTCATAACAAAAAGTAACATTATATGATCATGCATTTCAAATTTCATAATGATATCACATCTAATAAGGAAATTATGAAAAAATAAAGAAAGCATGTAAGTGTATATTGGCGCAAGAAAGCAAGCGTAATTTACGTCTTGTATAACGTCATGTTATTTTTTTCTGCTTCACACGCATCTGCTAATATTCAATAATTTTTTTAAAGTGAAAGACTACTCTAGACTAAGGGACTTATTTAAATTCACTATTGTCAGGTTTGTTGTTGTTTTTTTAAAAAGCAGATTCAAATTTTAGTCAAAATTTAGTCGAGAGATCGCCATACTGTAGGTAGCAGAGAATACACATTGTTTGACATCGTTCATGGCCCAGATTGTTCCCCGTTGTCTGTGTACCTTAACAAACAGTACTCTAGACTACCTCTTGCATGCCGTAACTATTTGCGATATAGAGGAAAAATTCTCATTGAATATTGCTTCATTTAAAAATAACTTCCTTATTAAAATCTAGTGTGTAATGTCACTTATGTACTTTTTCCCCGTCTCTAATGTATACAAACAATATTCAAAACAGTCTATTATATATCTGTGCGCCGGTTAGGTGTTTGAGGACGTCATTTTCATCAAACACAATTCCAGCAACACTTTGAAAATCATGACAACAATCGTCTGTTTCCAATGCTATTTACATGAAATTTTGACATATTAATAAGTTTTTGATTCTGATTTCATTGATGTAAATTTGAGTTCAATGTTTTACATAGTATTAAAGAAATAAAAGCAAATGTAATAGTTATATGCGTAAAATATTCCAAATTTTGTTCATGCGCTGACAGACCTTATCCGGCTTATCGACCCTCATATAAAACGTCCTGATATTATCAATATGAAAGATATATATTTCAAAATCCACAATTTTAAAGAACATTGAATATATATCTCTATGCAAAATTTGGTTAGTATTGGTTGCATTTTTTAAAAAGTTATATAAAACATTGTCTACGACCTTTTGGGACAACCCTCGTATGAGCTGTTTAATGATCTCTAATACTTGACCGATGAAATTTGAATTAGAATAAAAACGATCATGACAGGGTTGTAATACATAAAAATTAATCAGGCATCACTGTCAAATTGGTCGAACAAAGGATATTTGTGGGGAATTGGACCATGTGTACCTCTAAATTTAGATTTATTTGGCCTTATTTTTATCAGACATTTGGTCCTGTATACCATGGTATACTGAAATTTTTTTTACCGACCCGACCTAAATTTTACCGGTAAAAACAGACGGTCCAGTGACAGTCGCATAGACTAAAGTAAGACTCTGAGGTAAAATTCTATCAACCATACAAATTATCGCTTGCAAAATCATCTTCTATTTGACAATTAAAGCGAATAAGTCTAGAGTTGTCCCGAATTTGACCTCTGAAGTGACCCTCTATGGGATGTAGTTATATGTAAGTATGCGAGTGGTTTCAACATCTAATTTTAATTAGATTGATGGGACATATGGGACACAGTTAGGTTATTCAACTAGGACTGAAGGACAAATGTACATCACCTTATAATATAATTTTAGTTGTAACACGTCATTTGATTGGGTAAATGATTTAATCCATTTCATATAAGTTGCCAATGTCACCAATCTCATCGTCAGAAACCCACATCTAATTACGCTTTGTTCCTCACTCCAGTAATGGAGAGAGGAATAAAGCGTAATCAGCCGTGGGTTTCTGATGATACACAGCCACAATTGAGTAACGTCAAAATCGTATTTCTCTGAATGCAGTTACTTTTAAAATATATGCTAAATTTGAAGCCTTTTCGGCTGGAGGAAATATTGTCTCATTGACTACACTGAAATTAATGGTGAGGAATGAAGCTTATTTCAACTTATTTTATAGTACGATATAACATAACTTTGGGAATTTGAATTACACTTTTTTTATTAACCACTTTGTGGATAAAGTGTACACTACCCATGTTTTTTTTTTATAAGTTGAAATAAGCTACATTGCTTAAGTGTGCACTGAAGAATGGATAAGTATTTACTTCTTCACATTGTACTTATTGTTGATCAGAAATTATCTGTTATCAATATCATATCAATAAATCTAAAATCATTCAAAAACTGACAAGAAGACAAGAAATATCTGACTGTGTGATTACAATTAGATCAATCACTGTATATGTTACAGCTCCTTAACTTTTGAACTATGAGTACAAAGTTTCTCAAAGAGACGTAATAGTTATTCATCATTTTATTCAGAGATTGTTGGACCAGTGGTTATTCATTGCATTGGTTAATGTCACTCAAGTAAGAAATCTGAAGAAAATAATATTAACATTGCAGATCAATGGTGTTAGACTTGAAAAGCTTATTCGAATGGGGAGTTTTCCAATATCATAACTTACTTTAAGGTCATTTTCAGGAAGGTATTTACATTCTTTTGCTACCTCAATCCACTTTTCAATTTCCGCCATGTTTGTTTTCGCACGATGAATTTATACCATTCAAATCGATGATGGTATATATTTCCGGATCTGTTTTGACTCTTCAATGATCCTAATAATTTCACTGGGGGTAAACATTATATCAGCTTATATCGTGAGTTCATTTGATTTAACCCACTTACCATATTTTTTCGCGATGTGAATTATGCAGATAGGTTAAAGAAAATCAAAATACTTTAAGAAAAAATTATGGAATTGTCAAGGCTACATGTTATAACCTTAACTTCAAATTACAATGGCAATGCATCAGAACGTATACGATTGGTGCCCAGGTAGCACAAAACATTTTCAAAACATTTTATTGGTGTTGTAAAAAGTTTTTTTCGAAACATTTTAGACTAAACATTTTAAAAATGTTTTTAAAACATTTCCTCTTTTCATTATAACATTTTAAAAATATTTTTAAAATGTTTTCAAGAAGTCTTATACACCCCTGTCAACGCGCAATCGGCAACGCGGATGCGATCGGCAACGCAGATCAAAACATTGAAGAAGAAAGTATTGTAGGGGGTAAATTTAAATAGTTTTGTATGTGCTGGAGTGTATCCAGCTGAAAATAAAATTAGAAAACATTTAGTTTAGGTAATCATCTACAGTTTAGGTTTCAACGAGAGTAAATTTGTTTCACAGTTTCTGTGCAAATGCTACAACTCTTGTAGACCGATCAAATCGACATTGTTCAAAATATCAAATTTTCATGCTTTGAAATAGTTTATTGTTGTTATTACCTAAGAACATTTGCTGCTTTTGTTATGTAACGGTTCTTGGAAGTATGTACTAAATGATTTTAAAATTAAAACTACATACATTATCTTAAAACAAATTTTAACTGGAAAATTTGACAACTGCGAGGCGATCGTCAACGACATTATCTTTTTATGAAGCGATCGTACAACATAGAAATAGCGATCGTACAGCACACTAAATAAGAATAGTACAAATCAGAGAATCTTGTCAAAAAGTTTATTTTGATATACAATAGATATTTTACATTTAAATTAGGCAATCAGTCATTGTTATATACCTTTTAAACTCTTAAAATTGTCCTACATTAATATAGAAAATTGAAATTAACTATACGTAGATTAAATAGATAAAACTGAAAAAGAGTTTGATGGCTAACAAAAATGTAGGTAGAAATTTTACCTCAATTTTCATAACAGTGACACCCCTCCCCCAAACCCCCCCTAAATATCTAAGATGATTTATCATGCGAAGTGTAAGTAAAGGAACATTTTCTAAACTCAAAATTCAATTTCGGAAATGTGTTGTGTGGGATGGAGGGAGGGGGTGTTATGATTCAAGTTCTTGAACAACCAAATTTTATTCAAAAAATACCATCTGCCTTACCCGGATTTGACTATATACTGCAAAAGGGGGACAACCAGTCTATTGGTTTAGCCCCCCCTTTAATTTGCTTCCGACGCCTATGAAAGTAAAGTTTTCACCCCACCCCATCCCCGATTCTACAATGTACATGTACGTGCATGATATTAAAATTGGCAATTAATTAGAAAAAATAATACTAATAATAATACCGGTAAAAGTTTTCAGTAAATTAAAATATATCATGTTATACATAATGCTGTTATATCACATATTCGGTAAAGTTGCTACATGTAGGTATGCAAATTCCTTTGATCGTTTTTTCGTAGTATTAATACATATCTTTTTTATTTTCTGAAAAAAAAAACAGTTTTTGATATGTATGCCAACTCCTGTAATTGAACTGCCATATCATAGACAATAAAACCTTTTTTTCTATATTGCTAAAATTCGGTCCTATAACACTCTATAGGTACATGTATCTGTTTTAAACAATAATCAAATTATATCAATTTGTATATAAGATTCCATGGAGTTTTAAATTTTGTTCTCTTAAAATACGGACATTATTCAACTAATATACAAGAACGTCAGTTAAATTCGCTCTTTCTCTCTCGAAAATCAAATGTTCGGTAAGTAGTATAAGGAGCCTAGCCGGGGGGTTCAACTGAGTGCACTTTTGGGGCTGGGGGGATAGGGGGTTCAACTGAGTGCAGCCCCTGGGGG
>PRKT01000990.1:29223-45321 GCA_003671525.1 Saccostrea glomerata
ACATGATGAAGTTTTCCAGTTTCTGGATGCATTTCTTTTTGTAAGATCAAGTATTGATAATCACTTCCAATGATTTGATCTACATCTTCCTGTCGGCACCCAGTTAAAATAGATATCCAATTATTGGCTATTCTACCTCTGTCTTGTTTTAAAGTAAGCAATATATCAATTGCCTGTATTTTCTTTCTGTTTGTTTTGATAATGAGCCTTAATATCCTCCAAGAGTTTGTTTGGTCTTGTGTTTTCTTTTTCCTCCTGAGGTTTATATTCTACAGGATGTTCTTCCATCAAGGGAGGTGGTATAAATTCTACAGGATGTTCTACCATCAAGGGAGGTGGTATGATATCTTTTCCTCCCTCCTGTATAAGTAACCATTCAGTTTCCTTTAATCTAGTGTTCTGACTCATTTCTTTGCTGGAGGTGTTACCGATAATGAAACCAGTCCACAACTGAGGTGTGTTTTGTACCATGTTTTCTATTTATACCTTTTTTAAAATTGTATCTATTTTTTTTTTACCAATCTTTAAAAAACCCTTACCATTTTTTTTTGTTTTGGTGTTTTGAAAAAAAATCTATGGTTAAAGGGAGATAACCTATTTTTAAAAATGACAAAAACCCACAATTTTTTTTCCCTCTTTTTTATTGAGATCTAACAATAAATAACAGTTCAATCTTTTTTTTTATTCAAAATCTTGTGTTATCTACATACTGAAAGAACCTTTTCTTCATAGCTTCTTTAGCTGCAATAGCTTCAGGTTTCTTCCAAGCTCCTATTTCCCATTCTATCCAATCTCTGGGCTCCAATTCTTTGTTTCTCTCCTCCGGTTTCAGAACACCATATTCTTCATAGTCACCTCCTTGCTTGTAAAACATACTTTCCAATTCTGGAATACTGTGAGACATAGCAAAATCGGCAGCGATATGAAGTCTGCACATACATGTAGTCAGTCCTCCTACTGGACTTTTCATTTGAATGAATCCCCTGATTTGATGTACTTCTCCTGTCCAGGGATGTCTTTCCTTTTGAAGAATCAAATACTGGAAATCATCTTGGTTGCTCAGAAACATATCTATATCTTCTTCTTCTTTGGGGTCTGAAATGATGAAATTCCAATTTATGGCTATCCTGTACTGTCTGTCTGGACATTTAGGATCCTTCACAGGCTCCTTTCCTTTTGAAGAATCAAATACTGGAAATCATCTTGGTTGCTCAGAAACATATCTATATCTTCTTCTTCTTTGGGGTCTGAAATGATGAAATTCCAATTGATGGCTATCCTGTAATGTCTGTCTGGACATTTAGGATCCTTCACAGGCTCATGCAGGGGTAAATATTCATTCTTAGGTTCCGGATCCAAGGTTTTCAACTCTATTCTTCTTTTTGTTTGAGGAGCTTCGTGATCCCCCTCCATAGGTTCCGTCATTCTCTTTTCTTATAAGCCAAATTTATCTTTATCCATCTCCATGTCTTCTAATATTCTTAGAATTCGCTTGCCAAACTGTCATTTACTCAACCACATGCCCCACCAACTGAGGAGCATCGTCTTTAACACCTTGTTTTTATACCCCCCACCTTGAATTGCATCATCTTTTTTATACCTGTTGCATCATCTTTTTTTATACCTGTTGCATCTGTAAGGGGGGCCGTGTGCAAAACATACGATAGACCTACGTTTTTTATGCTGACTACACAGGTAAATACTTGGCAGCGATTCAAGATTATGACGTCACGCTTCACAGTCTAGACAGTCTAGCCTAACCAGTTCAAACTGGATTTACTGAAAACACTAACACAACGTTGACAAGACTTTGACTACTCATCTGCTCATATTTGTAATATATTATCATATGGACTATTGAAAAAGCAATCTAAAACATAGTTACACTTGCAGTTGCAGCATTTGAATACTGGTATATATACAGATATAAGCAAAAGATGACATATTGTATTTCCATTTGGACAACTTTAGATATTCTATTATCAAATTGAAATTCACTGTCTAAGTTTTTAGACCTGGTTTGGGGGCCATAAAACTTAAATGAGCTCACTTTTGATCTCAGTCTCACTTTTACATTATACCACGTATATTCCTTTGGAAAAAGTGAGACTGAGATCAAAAGTGAGCTCGTCTAAGTTTTATGGCCTTCAGGCCAGGTTTAATCATTAATGATAAAGAGGTAATAGGCATTCACAAACTTTAATTGGTTTGTTATGATTAATTTCAATTGGTAGTATTTAAAGTACAACTGTTGTATTTAATTTTTAAAAATCCTAAAAATAGGATTTGCAACATAGAAACTATAAGGGACATCAATCTAATTAAAATTATTAATAAATGTTAGTTTCCACTCGCACACTCACTACAAACAACATCCCATAGAGGGACAAGTCAGAGGTAAAATTATTCAACCATTCAAATTGTCGTCTGCAAAATCATTGTCTCTTTGATGAAGCGAATAAGTCTTGTGTTGTTCCGAATTTGACCTCTGACGGGACCCTCTATTGGATGTAGTTAGATGCTAGTGTAGCGAGTATGCAAATGGATCTAACATCTAATTTTAAGTTGATTGATTGATTAATTTAATTTTACTTGTAACATGTCATTTGATTGGGTAAATGATTTAATCCAATTCGTATAATATAAGTTGCCTACGTCACAAATGAGTTACGTCTAAAATGTATTTCTCCGCTTGAAGTTACTTTTAAAATATGCTCAATTTGAAGCCTTTTGGCTGAAGGAAAAATTGTCTCATCGTCTACACTGAAATTAAATTATAAGGAATGAAGCTTATTTCAATCTATGTTATAGGATAATAGCAAGCGTCCCGAAGCGACGCTAGCGAAGCGAGCTCAATAGACTAACGTGTAAGAACAGAGGAAATTCGGAATTGTACATACATCAAGCAAATTTTGTTGTGAAACATTCCCAGAATTCCTTAACTACCCAATGTCCTTTGCGCGAATAAATAAATAAATAAATAATAACATAAAGCATAAAAGGCTTTCAGTTTGTAGAAATATTTCAAAGAAACAATAAATAACTCTGCAATGTTTTTCTACCAAAAGTTCACTAGATCTGTAGTTTCAACCAGACGCTTGGCTGTCTACGTAAGCTCCGACGAGCTCCGTGACGTCGCGTGACATCATAGCTAGTCGAGATGTCTCGTGCCACTTGATGTTTGAAGTAGCTTTTCAAGTTTTCAACTATTCAAGTATTTTTGATGGTCACAACTGCGCTTGCCCCAACGGTCACACCTTAAAACATATCATGTTGAAAGTGCGACCGTAAGGGCAAGCACAGATACTCATTCAGCTTTAATTCAGATTGGGCTCGTTAAACCGCACGTGACATTTAGTGCGTCTAGATTCTGACATCACATGACATCGTTTGTAGGTTGCATTACCAAAAGGAAGCCTGAAGAGTGCTGAGTGTTATCGAAGAACAGTTCGTTTACGATTTATCTTCAATATATATTCATTAAATCAAGGCGAGTTAAATTTTTGCCGATATTCTCATGAGAATATAGCTTTAACAATTGATTTATTGTAGGTCCAGAGTAACTGAGGAAAAAATTTCGTTTGGATCAATGTGCAAAGCCCCAATTTTCTCTTTGCCCAGCTAGGAGTTGCTTCTTGAGTTTGCAGTGACAAGCAAAGCTTCGCGACACTTGCTATAACATAACTTGGGGCAGTTTACACTTTTCATAAACAGCTTTGCGGATAAAGCGTAAACTGACCCAAGTTAATAAGCTTCATTTCTTAAGTGTGCAGTGAAGAATGGATAAGTATTACTTCTTCACATTGTACAGATTGTTGACCAGAAATTATCTGTTATCATTTCATTATCAATAAATCATTTAAGAAGTATCTGTGTGATTACAATCATATCAATCGCTTTATATTACAGCCCAAGAAGTTTTGGACTACAAGAAGAAAGTCTTTTATGGAGACTTAATAGTTATCGAGGCTTTTACATTTTATTCAGAGGTTATTCATTCATTGGTTAATGTCACTCAAATAAGAAATCTGGAGAAAAAAAATTTAACATTGCAGATTAATGATGTTAGACTTGAAAAACTAATTAGAATGGGGAGTATTCCAATATCATAACTTACTTTAAGGTCATTTTCAGGAAGGTATTTACATTCTTTTGCTACCTCAATCCACTTTTCAATTTCCGCCATGTTTGTTTTTTCTCACGATGAATTTATACCATTCAAATCAATGACGGTATATATTCCCGGATTTGTTTTGATTCAATTTCACTGGGGAAAAAAATTATATCAACTTATATTATGAGATCATTTTAATTTAGTGTTTTTTCATATTTTTTTCACGGGGTGATTTATGCAGATGGGTTAAAGAGAATGAAAATAAGAAAAAATTATGGAATTAGGCAGCTGTTTTATCATCATGAATATATAACAAGTTCTAACTTCAAATTACAATGGCAATGCATCTGAACGTATGAATTATAAGGTTGATATCACCATTATGTCTACAGGTAAAATAATTTCATCCCCACTTTGCGATTTTTTAACAACTCCGTTTGATCTCTATGTTTTTGAGCGGGACAGGACCCGGGCTGGAGTAGGTTACAGTGTGTTCTGACTTTTGCTATCACTATTCTTTTTTTTTCTTTTTTTTTTTTTAAAGAAGACCTTACTTCCATAGAAATTCAATGTATAGGCCAATTTCAATGGAAAATATTAATCATTGTCTGAATTTCACGACGGACATAATTCACAGACCGGCAGTAAATCAATACATTTTCCCTACATTTATATGAAAAAAAATATCACACACTGTTGTTAGTTTGTACATAACTGGTAAGGGAGAGAAATGCGATAGAGCTAGTAGACGCGGATCCTTATCTGGGCTCTTGCCACATCTGAGTCCTCTATTCCTCCTTCCTTAACTGGAATATACCAACCAATTGCAAGGTTCTTTTAACCTGTAACATCGATATCCTGGTCGCGGCACCAAATGTACCAACGATTCGATCATTTGAACTCCGGTGAATGTACACGTACATGCATTGAGCTAAAACAGGTAGATCTGGAAATTCCAAAGAACTTTATTCGGTAATAACCAATATTTGCCCCCCAAATCAAACTTTGATGGAGATATATTTAAGGGGGGACCTATGTCCGAAAAGTCTTTGTGTGAAATTTTCCAAACTTTTACATTTTTTTCCTGACCACTTGTTCTAAATTTTTAAGTATTAAAAACAATACCCTTATACGCTTATTTTTACACAGGAGCACGTGCAAAAACAGTGTAAAATGCTAAAAATAGATTATTCTCGGACATGATTGTTCTACCCCAAATATGCGCTAAAAAGATACCAAAAATGTCACATCACATTTAAAATCAACAGGTATTTAATTCATATGACTTGTATCTTTAAAATGAAGGCAAATTCATTGTAATTCATCTCGCATGAAAAATTATATTGGAGTACAATGTAAGTATCACCCCGTTTTTCTTGTCGTATTTTTTACAATTCCGACATGCATACCAGGTAATATCTTAAAAAGTCTTTGTGTGAAAATATTGTAATTCATATTTTTTGAAAGAAATGATTCATCTCTTTATTTTAACAAAGAAAAAAGTATACCTTTATGATAAAATAAACGAGAAATATGACGTTTTCTTTTATTTCCGTACCCTTGTGTCATAATATTGACCTTTCTGCACTAAAAAAAAAGGTAAGTAAGCACTGACAAACATCTGAATTTAAAACTATTTTGCGAAAAACGAGTATTTTGTTTTGATTAGAAACGATTTAAACAGATTTATTCTTTTCTTCTTCATTCCAATCATCTGCCCCCCCCCCTTTTTACCCATCAACAACCAACACCTGTTAGATCCTAGGAATGGCTTTATACAATAAAATCTACATGTACTATAAATCAATAAGCAAATATAAGTACAAGTACATTTTTTAATTTTTTTCTTAGTTTTATCTAGAAAATACAATAAATGGTAAACATAAAATAAAACATATTTCCCTGATTTAAGCCGCTTTCTTTGCTGAATTTTATCTTATCTTTTTCCACTTATATATCAGCATATTATCGATATATTTCTTCACAACTGAAATTGTTATGAATTACCAACCAAAGGAAGAGAATTCTAATATTAACGAACTCCATAAATCAAATAAAACTGTTACTGATGATGAATAAATTTTCTTTTTGTAAATTCTGTACGTTATTGATTATCAAAAATGTTATGCCTATAATTATCCCAGTTACAAAAGTCAACAGGTAAAAACAAACGTCGCTATTGTGACGTCAGATAACGCTGCTTTGACGTAGAACGACATAGGTCCCCCCTTAATTAAGTTCTTAAACAGGGGAGTATATGCTGACTTCAAAGCACTGAATATTTTCATAAGTAATGACGCCATATGTACGTAATGACGTCACAAACATGACGTAAATTTCAGATTTTTATGAATTTTACAGAAAAATGTACATATTTCGTAGATATTTTGAGTAAAAGTCACCGAGCGCATGTGTGTTCAGGATCAATATTATGATATAATGTGTAGAATGATAATATCAATGAAATATGTAAATATTGTTCCTGAACAAGCTTGCGCTCTATGAATTTTAAAGCTAAAATTGTTTAAATTTTGTCCATTTTGTCCTCTTTCTGAAAAAGGATATAAAATTGGACTAGTTTGTGACGTCATTAAAACAAAATTTGTGAATAAACTGCTTTGACACTATAATATTTTCTGTTAATTTATATTTCTCGTACAATTTATTGAATTCAGCACATTTCAGGAAGTTTTCAAAATTTGACTTTTGTGGGGGCAAATATATGCAATATATACACAAATATTTCAGATGCATATTCCAATTTTTGCAGTACATCAACAGTAATGATCAGGGGCATAGAGGTGGGAGTGAATTAAGGACTGCCCCCACAGGCACTTGTTTCGGAAATAAATTTCTAACCCAAAGTAGATCTAATTGTAGTTATACTATGGGTCAAAAATTTAGAAATTCACGAAACAAGTGCATATGATTGAATAATTCCTATCATTCTGATTGGCTGAGATCCAATTATGTAGAAAAAAATAATATACCTGCACGTGACGTTCCAGGTGAATATAAGGATTTATTTTCTCTACATTGATCTACAAATAGATCGGGAAATTCCAAATTGATACATATAGTTTTTGAAAGATATTACACCTGCTACCTACTTTTACTCATGTAAACATAACATAAGGGGAATATATAATTTAGGTTGAGGTGGTATTTGGGGGTGCCAGGACCCCCCCTCCCTCCGATTCTTTCTAAACAAATATTTTTACTCTTTTTGATGATGTCAGTTCTCACTGATAATCCTACTGCCTATCAAAATCTATGACATAAAAGAGACTGACAATTTTTTTCTCATGGCAACTAAAATGGATTTTAAAATTAATACAACAGGTCGTTTATTTACATTGTAACTCTGCTTCTCTCTTTGTAATTGGTTATTCGGGACTTCAACAAATGCCAATAAGTAATGAGTTGTATCATTTAATCATTGAATCATATAATAAAACAATTATTGCTGTTTCTGAGGTCAATACGATGATTTAGCTACCTTCGCAGTACAATATTCACGCAATAATTGTATAATATACTATGGGTTAAAAAATTATTTCCGAAACAAGCGCCTATACATGTGCATGACTGCCCCTCCCATTTTTTAACGTTTTTTTTTAAAATATCAAATGCATATGAAATGTTATCTATGTTCAAATCAAAATTTTCACTGCATGATTTTTAATTTGAATAACCTCACATGAGGGATCTTTTCCAGTTAGGCTAATTTGGTTTTATGAATTATCCAAATTATTTTTTTTTTTAATTATATACTGAAAGGAAAAAGAAACGCAGGGTAAACTTTTGAGGTGAATTAAATTTATTTTTCCTATAATATGTTTTAGCATTCCTATTTAACTTTTAAAATCATCTTTCAAAAAGATATAACCAAAATCCCATTTGATTTCGTCCAATAATTCATGAGTTATGGAAGCTCATTTGACGATACCCCCAAATGTGAAAACCAAAAACTCTCATTATCTTCAGTGTCTCCCTAGAGCACCTGTCAGAGCTGTTTTCATCATCTGCATGGAATTTCAAGAGAGTGTTTATCTTTCAAACCCTGGCTATATTAGGCATTGGTAACCACGCAGAAAAATAGGTCAAACGCTACGCGCATGCGCCAGTGAGAGGAATACAACAGTAAGTTGACCGGCTCAAAATACCAAATTGCGGAATTGTTTTATTTCAATTTTCGTGTGAATGTAATGATCATAATAGTCTACTGTATAAATCGCAGCTTTTGTGGTAGTAAGGTGGCGATTTAAGATATGACAGGACGAATAACCCGTTCGTAATATGGCTCTGTTTCGCGTTAACGTCATCGTCACGGTTGATTGAAAACCATTCCATGTCCTCTCTGACAACGGGTAACAAGTTTTATGGGGGAAAATTTACAAGATACTGCTTAGTCAACCATAATTAGGCAATTCGAAAACAAGACCTCATTGAACTTCCGTTAACCGTACCAAGAATGGAAGAAATTCATGTTGTCTCTAAATATTGAAAAACGATGTGCATACCTCAGGTGCCTCAAACAATGCAACAAGATTTGTCGAAAAACTCGTCATCATCAAATTGCACGTACGTGTTTTTGGCTTTTTAGTGCTTTCCCTATATGATGTCATACATTTTATGGTTGAGTAATTCTGAACACCGATTTTGGTGCATAGTAACTAAATTTGTCTTCTGACAAATTTTCGTAATTTTCGGTCATGCGGTCAAATTTTTATCACCGTGCAAATTTGACTCCTTTTTAAAGCAAACTTTTTTAACTTCTGTTTTCAATTTAATATCATATTTTATCATTTATTTTTCTAGATATTAATTTCAAATCTTTATTCTTAGACTACGGATTACTCAATTATTTACTTTTAATTGCATAGTGACACCTACAAGGCAATTATCTCGAACTGCAAATGGACAGAGTGCCAAATACCATCAAGACTTTCTAATACCTTTAGTTATAAAAACATTCATGTAATTATTCAATTAATTCTTCTTTTATGTCCATCTTATCAAAGATTTTCACGCACTGTAGTTTGCTCAACACCTGTCATTATTTACTCAATTAACTAATTATTTGTTAAAGAACTATTATATATACCAGTGCCTGAATTGTATGTGTCAGTTCGGAGGCCAGACGCATTACCGGCCACTTCCGTCTGAGTACCCGCATTTTATCACGTGCCTGGAAACAGATTAATCTTAATGTCTGTGAAAATGATTTTATGCATTCTGTATATATAATTATGTGTTTAAAAACTTATATAATTATATGGAATAACTGGTTTCAACTATGGATGATACTGACGAAAATTTTGAATCAGGTCTCTAGCAACGGTTTCAAAAGATGACACCCCCTCAAAAAATGTTATTTATCTGTTCAATTGTGGGTAAATATTCAGAAGGAACATAGTATGGTTTAAGACCAGAACAACCCTCAGAAATGTTATAAATTTCGTGATAAACATGCATTTGATAAGATTAAACATTTTCTTTTGTCGTGTTTCCAAACTGGCTTTTCGGGAATAAAAATTAATGCACTTAGTAAACATAATGCCAAATTAGCCATTAAAGAAAACATGATGTTATACCCTCTCGTGTCGAGAGTTGAATTTTTGATACATTTATATTCCTTCCACAATTTTAGAATGTTTTGCGGTTTTGGCTGAATAAGGGAGTAGATGGGTTTAGAGGTGACGCCATTCGAAAACTGTTCGAGTCTCAAAATTTGACTAAAAACGAAAATGGCATAAAAGTAAGTTTTTAAAACCCTTATCGGCACGTTAGTATACTTTTAAAGAGAGAAAGAAAGCCGACACACTTAAGGAAATAGAAATTTTATATTGTTTTGCTCTTTTTAAGAACTTGACCAGAAACCTTCCTGATATTTATCCATTGATGAAAGAATGGAAGAAAGCGTTGGACAAGTTCGGCGGAAGTAAAGGGCAAGAGAAGTACTGCTTATTTCTCATTCCTACATTGTGTCTATCTCTACATTAGAATTTAGCTTAGTTTTATTTTTTTATTCATGCAAATTATATTACAATACAGAGAAAAATCATTAAGCAATTCAAAAACATTTGATTGATTATCTTTCAGAATACTGATAGCAGAATCATACGGAATTACGAACGAGATGCGAGATTCGTACTACGAGGTGGACACAATACCTTTCAACTTTGCGTTTGTTCAGAAACTTAACCGATCTTGTGAGGCTCGATGTATTCAGGATATTGTACTGTCTTCCTTGAAGGATCTTAAGGACGATTGGTGGCCTAATTTTGTGGTAAATTCGTTAATTCTAGAAAAATTGATAAGAGCTGAAGAATTTTAGAACAATGAAGATGTTGGCATCAACATCATTGAAAAATATGCATAATTAACCTACATGTATATCTATTTTTTTTTTATAAATAATTAATTATTGTATTTATTTTTATTTCATTATTGTTTTATTAATTAGCAAATAAATCATGAATGTGTTTCTTCAGCTAGGAAGTCACGATGTTTCTAGGATAGCCGACAGAATGGGAACAGAATTGGTAGATCTATTTAATATGCTCCTGTTAACACTACCCGGTACACCAACAACATATTATGGCGAAGAACTTGGGATGAGGAATACATTCTATACATTCAACGAGAGCCGAGACCCAGCTGGACTGAATTACAAGGTAACATACACTAATCTAGCTAGTAGTATCTTGTAAAGTTTTTTTTTTCATTTCATTATATGACTTTTAAGAATTTTATAAATTGGGCTTACGTGTCACAGGCACCTGACGTTACTTATTTTTCTTTTAATAAAAAATATACCCCCTACTTAATAACCTGAAATAACTTATTTTTCTTTTCAGAAAAAAATATACCCCATACCTAATAATTATTAGGTAGGGTGTATATTTTTAAAAAGAAAAATAATTAACGTCTGACAGGTATCTGTCTTACATGTAAATAAGTTTTGATCTTGCTGACACAACTGCTATCATATGCAAAATGCTCATGCTGACACCATTGCTTTCATATGCATATGCTTACGAACTTCTTTGCAAGTGTTTTGAGGTTTGCTTCTTCCTCAACAAAAGTTTTTGAGGAGCTATCCGTACCAAAAACTTGGTTTGCAAAGATGGTCTTCAAAAAATTGTTACAATTTTTAGGAGGACTATTTAAAGCACACAAGAGACCCAGGACGGTCGCCAATGCAGTGGAACTTCTCCACAAACGCTGGATTTTCTAATGGGACCCCGTGGTTACACGCGAACCCCAATTACCCGGTTTTAAATGTAGAGGTTCGAGAAATCAATTTTTTATCGTTTTTTTTACAGAATGTTATCTCCGTCATACCTGTTATGAAATATTATACCAGTACCATATAACAACACATTTTCCTTGTTATTTTCTTTTTAGAAACAACAGTCTGTAAATACTTCCAGTTTGAACACTTATAAGAGTCTTGCTAAACTGAGACATCGTCCATCATTTACCAATAAGAAAATTTCTTTCTCGACTGTCAACGACAGCATCATTTCATACATTAGAACTGATGTTGATCAACCAAAATACTTGGTTGTTATGAATTTTGGGTCACGTGATTCAACGGTGGACTGCAGCGCCCATCCAGTCGATGCTTCGGAAGGAAATGTTGTCCTTTCAATTGACAATTCTCTTACAGGAACGTCAACACACAAAAGTGGAGATATCATAAACCTAAAGAAAATCACTCTGAAGAGAGGACAAGGAATTATTGTTAAAATATGAAAATTGTTTTGATTCCATTCAGTATATAAGTTAACGTTTATCATCTCATGCCAACTTCATTTTTACAAATAGATAGACGGATCAATTAGAGAATTGTTTTATTAATGTCAGAGGAGTTCATCTGATATTTTATACTAGTGAAATAACCATTAAATTCTCAAGGATATCCAAATAAAGTTTACAACTCTGGTGACAATTGCGATTGGTTGCTGATCTGAAATCCTTCTTTACTTCTTCAGGCATCGTCTCAAGCCACGGTCCGGAGTCTGCGTATAGCTCTCCCCAGAATTGGAAAGAGCGTACATTTTGGCCGTGGTTTGCAACGATGTTCTTCAGGCATTCTGCAAATTATGTACCTTTTGCTACGGTTCTAATGATTGAAGTTTAACATTATACTGTTTAACATAAAACAGTATATCTAACGTGCATGTTTGTTATGTACTAGCAGATGGAGTAGAAAGCAAACGAAGTACATGTACTAAATGTCAAAACAAATCTCTCCGAGGTTTTATTTTCCAAGAAATATTAACAGCATATTCTGTCATTTTTATTTTCACTCTCGTGTTGTTATTTTTTCGGAGGGGGTATTTGGAACCAACTGGAGATTTCATAATACTAGTATATGCCTGTCCTTGAGACAGAGTGTTGATATGTATGTTTATTATGAACTATAATTTCGACTTCCTGTTTTAACTTTTTCAGGAAGGAAAGATTCAATGGGACAAGTTATTTATAGCAAATCTATTTTTAGAACCGATGTAACATTAGGACAAAACATCTTGTTGTTCCTGATAACTCAGTACACCGAAAAGGTAACAATTATTTAGAACAAACTGTTTCTTGTGAACATTATAAGATATCGATTAACATGTCAATAAATAATTTTTTTTTAAACCGAGTGTTTTCTTTCTTTATTGATAAAATTCAAACGTCTGCACACCAGGATCTTCATACACGATTTCATGCATATTGGTCAAGTAAAAGTTTTCTAGGACACGCTGATTACACAGTTTTGATTCTCGTTTGCTGCTCACTACGATACAGTTTGTAGTATCAATCTCCATTGCTTCCTCCTGGTCAGGCATAATAGGATCCCCTTCTCCCTCCCCCTTACCTCCCCAGCCTGCATTCATAGGAACGTACGGTCCATCCTCAATCTGCCCACCTTTCACTGACAGCTTGGCCATCTCGTTACGGTCCATATAGTCCAAATAAGGTGCAAGTGGGTCGTCAAAGTTAGGTGTGTGTAAAACGAATAATACTGCTTGAACACAATCGTCAAATGAGTTAAACGTTGAATTCCATTCATCTTCGTCTAGTGTACTTATGCATACTTTTAAGTCAACTGAAATATTGTCTAGAGATTCTTCTGATAAAATGTCTTCTGAGAATTCTTCAATGTTTGGATGGAATATCAGAGTCTGGCATGTAACTGTGGGTGGATAATTAGGCCAGTCCTGACTAGTTGTGGATATCTGTGAGAACTAGAGGTACTGTGAGCAATGGGCTCACTAAATGATACCCCCCGCCTCCCATATGTGTATAAATGACAGTGTCCATGTTTTGCTATGGGAAACTCAAAATATTTGTCGGATCAAAAAGTAAAATAGGAGGTGCACAATGGCAATATGTAATAAAGATTCTGTGAAAGTTTCATCAAATTTCATTCAGTGGTATAAGAGGAGTTGCGGATAAGAGATGGGTACCCCAAAGCGTAACAGACGGACGGACGGACGGACGTACAGACGGACGGACGGACAGACGGACGGACGGACGGAATTAACGATTACTATATACCCTCCCGCTTTTCAAGCGGGGGGTATAAAAAAGGTTGTGGTCATTGAAAATTGCTTATAATAAGTCAGAGTGTAAATTCAAACAAACAAAAATACAGGTATGTTAAACATGCAGTGTCAATAATATATATTGGGAATGACTCAATTTATATAAAAAGAAAGACGTCTTTCTAAGAAATATAAATAGCACACAAGTCTGGCTTTGTAATCCTAATACCATGATTAAAAGTTGATTAATATCTGATTTTTAAATATATATGTACAGGTGTTTAATTGATAATTTAAATTAACTCAATTTGATTATATTATGATTATTTATATTTGCAGATTTATTAATTTTTATGTATACCTTAAAAACATATTTCCCTGAGCAATACGGTCCGCCTGAGGGACAGATTTCTACCTGGAAGCTGAATTCGTCATCGTCACTCTCATCTGACCATGACAAGACGCGGGCCTGCCCGTCTATAAATAGAATCACATATATTATTTAAATAGAATTTTAATGTCATGTTAATTTAGTCCATGGATGTTTAAAATTTTACTCGTTTTATATGAAAACAATTAAGCAGAACTAAAATGGTACAAACGTGTAGATGCCATGCATGATGCATAGAAAAGTGAATAACCCAATGGATTGATGTACATGTATTGTAATGACGGTTGCAAAATTACTAGCGACAAGTACATTTATACAGATGGAAATGTTTTTTGATGTAATAGTTCGATCACGTGATCTCTACACCTACCTGAAAAGCTATCGATGGTTTTCAGTAATTTGAAGAAGTCCTTCATTAAACTCCTTTTAGATGCCATGATTTGAATGACTTAATACGCGCCAGTTATTTCCTTTATATATCAACTTGTTGTGGAACTAAAAATAGATCTGATACTCTCAAGGAAATTCCCAGATAGACTGGCAATTTATATAGACTGACAATACAACTGAAGTATTGCCTGGTATTGCGTTACTGAGAAAAAAAATGTTGAAATCTAAATTTAAACTTTGGATATTTTTTGTTATCGATATTTAAAGTTTTGAACTTCTATGTAGCTTAAGTATTTAATGATTTATATATTTAACCCACGGCATTCAGAAGTTGGACGGTTATTCGCTATTCGCTATTCGCCATTCGAATGGCGAACCGCAGGCTGTCTGCCGTTCGCTATTCAAATTACCGTAAATGTCCTAATAATTTTTTTTTTCAAAAAACTTTAAAAACGCATCATAATCCGTGTTTAAGAAGAAAAGCAAAGACTTCACTTAAAGAAGAGGACTGAGGACCCCAAACCTATGCAGCTAGCCTGACCAAAATGATGACTATTTAGCTAGCCTGGTAAAAATTGGATAAAAAAAACTGTTGAATACAATAATAAGTATTTGTACAATTTACATCTTCAAATTTTTACAGGGGAGTAAATGGAATTTATTGTACAAGACCGGGAACCCATTTAGCTAGCCCGGAGATAATTGGGAGAAAAACTCGTATAATTCTATTATATGTATTTCTGAATAAGAGTACATTGCCCGGGGGGCTGGCTAACAACAAAGATCCCATATTAAGACCTTCATATTTTTACAGGGGAGGGGTACGGGAGGGACCCTTCTACTGTCAAAGGGAATATATGTTACAAGACCGAGAACCCATTTAGCTAGCCCGGATGAAATTGGAAAAAAAGTCTTATAATTCTATCATATGTATTTCTGAATAAGGGTACATTGCCCGGGGGGCTGGTTAACATCGAAGATCCCATATTTAGACCTTCATATTTTTACAGGGGAGGAGTATGGGAGGAACTCTTCTACTGTCAAAGGGAAAATATGTTACAAGACCGGGAACCCATTTAGCTAGCCCGGATGAAATTGGAAAAAAAGTCTTATAATTCTATTATATGTATTTCTGAATAAGGGTACATTGCCCGGGGGGGCTGGTTAACATCGAAGATCCCATATTTAGACCTTCATATTGCTACAGAAGAGGGGTATGGGAGGGACCCTTCTACTGTCAAAGGGAATATATGTTACAAGACCGGGAACCCATTTAGCTAGCCCGGATGAAATTGGAAAAAAAGTCTTATAATTCTATTATATGTATTTCTGAATAAGGGTACATTGCCCAGGGGACTCCTTAACATCGAAGATCCCATATTTAGACCTTCATATTTTTACAGGGAAGGGGTATGGGAGGGACCCTTCTACTGTCAAAGGGAATATATGTTACAAGACCGGGAACCCATTTAGCTAGCCCGAAAGAAATTGGAAAAAAAGTCTTATAATTCTATTATATGTATTTCTGAATAAGGATACATTGCCCGGAGGGGCTGGTTAACATCGAAGATCCCATATTTAAACCTTCATATTCTTACAGGGGAGGGGTATGGGAGGGACCCTTCTACTGTCAAAGGGAATATATGTTACAAGAC
>PRKT01000990.1:47086-58263 GCA_003671525.1 Saccostrea glomerata
GAAAAAAACGTATAATTCTATTATATGTATTTCTGAATAAGAGTACATTGCTCTGGGGTCTGGCTAACATCGAAGATCCCATATTAAGAACTTCATATTTTTACAGGGGAGGGGTATTGGAGGGACCCACTTACTGTCAAAGGGAATTCATGTTACAAGACCTGGAACCCATTTTGCTAGCCCGGAGAATTTAGAAAATAAACCGTATAATACTATTATATATGTATTTTTGAATAAGACTACATTGCCCGGGGGTTTGGCTAACATCGAAGATCCCATATTTAGACTTCATATTTTTACAGGGGAGTGATATTGGAGGGAACTTTCGACTATCAAAAGGTTTTTATGTTTCAAGACCGGAAACATTTTTATAAATTAGCTTGCCCGGATAAAATTGGAAGAAATACGTCAATGAGATTTTAGAACGCAGTTTGCACTCTGAGGGTGGGGTACTAGGGTTCAGTTACGACTCTTTATGAATTATTGGTGATGGTACCATCTCTAGTTTCCAAGATAGAGCCCTCAAGTTTTCAGTCCTACTATACTATACGAATGTAATGGTTTGTGCTGTGGATATCGGCCTGAATAGTTTAGTTGGTAGAGCACCTGACTGGAGATGCTTAGGTCCCGGGTTCGATTCCCGGTTCAGCCATACATTTTCTCCTTTCCTGTTACAGAGTTGACCACCCCTGGAATTGCAGATGAAAGTACTGCCAGGGGCAATAAGAACTTGGGTTGTGTCTTCGAGGGTGAAGACAATTTAAGGAAGGAGGAATGTAATGGTTTGGGCCGTGGATATCGGCATGGATAGCTCAGTAGATAGTGCACCTGACTAGAGATACAGGGGTCTCGGGTTCGATTACCGGTCCAGCCATACATTTTCTCCTTTCCTGTTACAGATTTGGTGCCGTTGACCACCCCTGGAATTGCAGGTGAAAGTCCTGCCAGGGGCAATAAGAACTTGGGTTGTGTCTTCGAGGGCGAAGACAATTTAAGGAGGGAGGAATGTTATGGTTTGGGCTGTGGATATAGGGCTGAATAGCTCAGTTGGTAGAGCACCTGACTGGAGATGCAGCCTGGGGTCAAGGATTCGATTCCCGGTCCAGCCACAGGAGTCTGAGGTTTTAATCGTCAAAAAAAAAAAAAATCCGGAAAAAATTTTTCCTACCCTTAACTAAAAAAAACCGTTTTTTTTTTAGTTAAGGGTAGGAAAATTTTTTTTCCGGATTTTTTTTTTTTTTGGACGATAAAAACTTCAGACTCCTGTGTTCCAGCCATACATTTTCTCTTTTCCTGTTACACGAATAAACATCGGGCTCAATACGTAGAATATATCTGCCACTTGTGGGCTTCCCTTAGATTTCACAACAGTATTAAATTCAGCTATATATTCTTACCAAAATTACGCAAGTTTGAGAAGATGTAATTAATTTAAAACAAACTTCTGAGAAGTTTAATTTTGGATCTTGTAAAACAATTCTTTAAAAAGATTTTATTACCAAAAAAGTACATAGCTACGGAAGCCCATTTAGGACCTATCGAGAAATATTTTTGAATCTGATATAACGAATTGTCGAATTATTTATTCGTTATAACAATTTCTTTGAATTCGTTATAATGAATTTAATCTGTTATAACAAATTTGTTGATTTTGTTACAACGAATTCAAGAATTTGATAAAACGAATTAAACTGGCTATAACAGATTCTAAAACTTGTTATAACACATTGAATTCGTTTAAACGAATTCCATATATAGTTTGTTATAACGAATTAAATTCGTTAAAACGATTTCGACAAATCATTATATCGAATTCATATGTATTTTTCTATAGACCCTGATTATTGAATTTGATTAAACGAATTTAATTTGTTATAACAATCTTTAGAATTTGTCTAAACGAATTTAATTTGTTATGACAAATTTTGAATTCGTTTTAACGAATTTAAATCGTTATTACAAATTGAAGAATTCGTTAGAATGAAATCAACTAATTTGTTATAACAGATTAAAATCGTTATAACAAATTCAAAGAAATTGTTATAATGAATAAAATTTCTTATAACAAATTCGACAATTCGTTATATCAAATTTCAAAAATATTTTTATAGGTACTAAATGGGCTTCCGTACATAGCCATCCAGCAAATCACGAAAGTTTGTTTCGGTCGAAGTCGAGCAGGTGCCTGAAAATCAAGTCTAAAGCCTAATCACTCCCCTCTCAAATAAGGTATACAAAAAAATCACCATGCCCTAAATTTTAATAAATCTGGTCAATATAGAAAGTTTACATGTTGTTTTTCATCTCATTAAAAAATCAGCTCCATTCTCTTATCAAAATACTAGAATCGGAAGGGGAGATTCAGGAATTATTTTGCGTCAGCCATGATTTGACGTAAACTCTAGTGAAATACCAATCTCTCACCAGAGGGCGTTTTACGCTCATCGCTCCAACAGCGGAGCGCGCCCTCTGGTGAGAGATTGGTGAAATACTGTTATGACACCTGTAAATAGCAGGTTCACTCGAGAATTCAGCTCAGTGAATTAAAACAGGAAACTCAATTAAAGTAAACAGCTTATTATTATACACCCGCATGAAAAGCTGGATAGTATATAGTAATCGGGTTGTCCGTCCGTCTGTTACGCTATGGGGTACCTATCTCTTATCCGCAACTCCTCTTTTACCACTGAATGAAATTTAATGAGACTTTCACAGAATCTTTTTTATATACTGTAATTGTGACCTTTTATTTTACTTTTTGATCGGACATATATTTTGAGTTTTCCAGAACAAAACAATGACACTGCCATTTTTTCCATAATATTGAAGGTACCCATCTCTTTTCATATCCGCAACTATCTCCTCCTATACCACTGAATAATATTTAATGATACTTTCACAGATTCTGCATTACATAATTTCATTGTGCACCTGAAATTTTACTTTTTATCTGACACTTGTCGGGGCTCCAAGAGCTAAACAGTGACATGGGAGGCTGGGGCAATGAGCTCGTTGCACTCAGTACCTCTAGTTTTCTTTAAATTGTGTTAAACTAGAATTGTTCAAAAGGGACAATACCTCCGAAAGTTTTTTCAGAGAAAGTGCCAAGTTACTAATATTAGTATTGGTGTTCACAATTTGTTTAAACATTGAGTTAAAGGCTTTTAATTCCAAAAAACACTGACTTTGTCAGTTGATGCCTTACTTTGACATTTGAACATGCGCTATGTATGGATATTTGTGATTGATAAAGGAATTAAATTATTTCGAGTGAAAATATGGACAAGACCTTGAACTTGCCCAAATAAAATAGAAACTCATCTCTGAAAGATATTGATCGAATATGAATTCATTTTTCTTCTTCCAGTGACCTTGAACTTACACATATAACCTTGAATAATGGTCAAGTCAAACTCTAGCAATCTTTGTATCAAAGAAGAACCCACAAAATATCCATACGAAAGATATTGACCAGAAATAAATCATGCACTTTTCTTTTAGTGACCTTGAACTTGCACAAATTACTATGAGTCAAGGTCATGACAGTGGTAAATTCAAGTTTTTTGCATGGGGAAGAAAATAACCTCAATTCATAAGTAATCGTAAATGGGAACTCAAAAAGTTTATACATAAAAAAGATATGGGCCGGACACAAATTATGAAATTTTTCTCTTAGTGACCTTGAACTACTCCAGCATGCTAGAGATTCACGGCGAGATACTTTTGACTTGGCGCCGCGTAACGGTATATAGGGAGAGTAGGGACGTTAACCGAGGCTCTTACTTGTAGGAGTAACCTTGAACGTGTCCTAATGACCTTTGGTTAAGGTCATGCCACATCCTTAGGTCATGGGCAACTTTTATAGGATCTTTAGCAATTTTTGGAGGAAAAAAGTAGATTATAAAGTTTCACCATAAGAAAGATATGGATCAGACCCGTATGCTCAGGCAACCAGACAGCAATCACAACGAACAGATATTTCCTAGATAATTCTTATATACCCCTTAAAACTTCTTTTTCAGATAAAAAGAAGAAAGATGAAACGTATGGCTTATACGGGTCATTTTGTTTTATTTATTTTAGTTAAAAAAACAAACAAACATAGGCCTTTCAGTCAATCAATCCATAGAAATATCGACTTCATAAAAAGAGTATTGCCCCTTTCTTTGAAGTCGATATACACAACTGTATCTGTGGATCTATATCTGTATAATATCAAACAAAAGTTGATAATGAAACTTTTACAACTGAAAAAAAATGAACTTATATTTTAGATATTGCTACTATAAAATGAATAATTTGTCTTCATTTTCGTTGAGAATTAAATTTAAATCAAAGTACTGAAAGAACTGAAAAGCGGTTAGCATGCTTTCATGGAATATGTGTAGAATAACAAAACATGCATTGAGTGATGATATTAAAGAAAGCATGCATATCTTTGTTCAATGTCATCAGCGAAAAAGCAGACACACTGAATTTCGTAGAACTTAACTAAATGGTTAAACCAATAACATCCCAGACTGATGTCACAAATGTATGTTTCAAAATATCAACCCTGAGATTTTCAGTTTGAAAGACAGGAAGTTCAATTTCAAAAATTTCTCCTTAATTGTCTCCATTGGTGGCGTCTAAAAAAGCTCAGAACGAAAAAAAATATGTTGATGTTGCAAATTTAATTGTCTTTCATGCTCTATTGATTCTGAAATTAGGTACATTGTAACTGTAAAGGCTACTATAGCAAACAACTCAAAAAGAAAATAAAATGATGGAAAATGAAACTCGATCGAGAGATTCTCCGATGATTTGCAGTCGGTAATAACCTTAAACCACTTTAGGCCAGTAATTAACCTGTCCTCCCTGTGCCAGTAGCATAATTCGGTCAAATATTTATTGTTCATGAGGGGTGCTTTATAATTAATCCAAGCACCTGAATTTTTATCAGTAAGTTTCTAAATTAGCCAAATATCGAAACATTCTACCCCCTCTATATATAAATACACAAGGTGTGCAACGCCATTTTGACCCCCTGTTCGATTCAGGCTTCAATTTAACACATAAATCGGATATGCTTACTGGTTTTCTTGTAGCATTGGGTTCAAATATGATATTTCATCCTAAAGTTTAAATCCAACGCGTTCATAAAGTTATCAGCTAAACTTCATCCTGACTTCGAATTTCGTCACAGGGCACGATCGCCATCATGTGACGTCACGGAAATTTAATCTCGACACCAAATGCTCCTATACATAAACTTTTTTAATACAACAATTATAAATTTATTTCACAAAAACAAAACAAAAGCAGAAAAAAAAATAAAAACCGAAAGATTATGTTGTTTTGATAGTCTTGATTTTATTTAACATATGTTATATGTGTTAGAAACAAATCATAGGCCTAGAGGCTTTGTTGAAGTTTCCATTGCCGATAGGTAGCGCCTTATGGAAGTTTCCGGTGTCGATACATGCCATAAAGCGGTTAGCGAAGCTAACCGCTTAAAAAGGATGTGTTTGTGCAACACTGATGCCCCCAAATGGCAACATTGCAAAGGTCAAACATTTCTTACATGCAAATTTAATATATTTGTGTACAAAGTAGGGTATTCTCATTGGATATACAATTGTGAAATATGAAAGTAGGCCAAGGTTAAAAATTTTTTTTTCATAAGTAATCTCCAAGGTCAAGGCAATTAGCATGCATTATAAGGTCTTGCAAAGAAGAACACATATGCAAAACATGGAAGCCTTAGCTATAACCCTTCAAAAGTTATGGCCAAGGTTACCGAGTTTAAAAAGTAGGTCTAACTCCTAGGTCAGAAGGTCATAATTCTTTATATTAAATGAAAGGTCTTGTCAAAAGGATTACATATGTGAAATATCGCTAGCACTTAGCGTTTAAAAGTTATGGCCAACCATCCTATCAATGAACATTTACTATAGTAAAGGTTATGTTGGGGAAAAAAATGGGGGGGCCAGGCCCCCCTGGCCCCCCCGGATGCTACGTCCCTGGTTTCTTAAGGTCTTCAATCCCTAATAGGAACAAATTCAATACTCAGTGGGATGTGTCCTAATTCAAGACCTTGAATTTTTGTAAGAGTTATCTCCCCTTTTTAAATTAATAGAAACAAAAAATCAATTAAAAAAATTTTAGCTGGTAAAAAAATTGTTTTCAATTATCATTCTATTTTTAATGTTTCAATGCATCTTTCCTTCGCAGGATTTATTGATATTCAAATTATTTGAATTTTTATTTTGAAAAAAAAAAACGCTTTCCCCCATAGACTTCAATGCAATCTTTGTTGATTAACTACTGCTTAACTAATGAAATTGTTGAAAATTTCTCGTGGGCAATCCTTTTCCACTATAAAATGCTTTAATATAATATCAGAGTATTGTGTACTTGACGGACATTTAAGGGTAGATAATTTGGTCCCATTAGGGATTGAAATCCTTAAGATATACCGTCAATTCTTCTACAACATCCGGGTTCCGAACATTGAGGTCCGGTTGTGCGTCTAAGTAAGCGTGGTAATAAAACTGCTTCCGGTTTTTATCGTAGGTCCAAGCTGAACCTCGAAAGGCACTGGTCTGCACAAATACATAATATTGAACCTATGTATACATACTTATGTATAAAAAAGTGAATCTTTGGAAAAAAATGAAAAGTGGACAGCTAGGTTAATAATCATTAAATTGCACTCTGATCTAAATCTCCAACATTATGTGTATATCTTCGCTTGGCGAGGGAATTTCGTCTGCTACGCTCCTCAGAAATCTTAACAAATCAGAAACCCTTGTCTAGCAAAGATGCCCAAATTACCCCCCCCCCCCAAAAAAAAAAAATTAGGCTGAGAAGAAAAGGGCATCTCACCCAGTCATTTGGAGGTTTTTTGAAGTTGGTTTCGGAACACGTGGTACAGTTTATGCCGTCATCCCATACATAGTAATCCCTGTATTTTCCGATACTGTGGCGGCTCATGTTAAACCAAACACTCTCGTTACTCGTGTGGTTCGGAACAAAGTCTACCAGCACTCTCAAGTCTAAGAACGTACAAAAAAATTGTTAAAATCGTTATAATCTAAATCTTTAGATCCTGTGCATATGATAAAAGTTTAAAACCATCTTTTCCTTACATTTCATAAATTTATATCGAAATGTGTACTTTAACGATAGCTTTAATGAAGATTTCTGATTTTTAAAAAAAAGTATTATATTCATGTAGTGTATGTCGATATTATTCTAATTAATTGGAGAAAAATTGTATACCTACATGTAAAACTGGACAAAAAACATAACTATGGATGATTAATTCTAATCTGAATCAAGTGAGTTTTGCTTCATAAAAAAGTATATAATTGTTAAATTAGATGTATACTTCTTTTCTTGGCCTCTCTCATCAACTCATCAAAGTCATCCATAGTACCAAACAAAGGGTCGACTTGGGTGTAATTCTCAACATCATACCCGAAGTCTCTCATAGGCGACTTGTAAAAAGGACTCAGCCATATGGCACCCACACCCAAATCTTTCAGATAATCCAGGCGACTTGTTACGCCTAGAAAGTACATATTTTTCTAACTTAAATTCAATGTATCAGACAAAGAAATTAATTGAAAATAATCAATAGAATATTTCGAATCGCAATGTAATAATTAACACAGTCAATTCGAATCATGCGTGGTTTATTGAATTTTTTGATGATGTCTTTTTTTTTTTTAAAGTTTGTCAATGAGATGAACATCCTCGTAAGCCAGGATTTTTAATCTATAGACTTAATTTTGGATCGAGAAACTCTTGGTCAGCTCAAATGTGAGGCGAGTCACCTTTTAATTGGAATCCAAAAATGGCAACCGATGAACCTTGCATTTTTTTATATACAGAAATATATATATTTTAAAATGCTAACTTCATAGATTTTTTAAAAACAACATTTAACTTTGATGATTTTATTTATCCAGAAAGATGCACAAAAAATACATATGTACAACATTATGAAATCAAGCGTTTCTGCATTAAGTCTAATAACAAATGACGCTTTTAGTTTTTGCCTTTTGTAACTAATTACAAGTATACATTCAATTGTACATATTCAAAAATATGATTTATCTGACCTTTTAAATCTCCGGTACCATCGCCATTAGAATCCTGGAATGACCTAGGATAAACTTGATAAATAATGCTTGTCTTCCACCATTCTAATTCACGGGGCGGTTGCGTTTTCGCTCGAAAACTTTTGTCTGTAAACGTTAGCACACATATTACCACGATAGCTGCTACAACCGCTACAAGCAAAACTAAAAGACATTTTGTCTGTTCGCAGAACTTCTGTTTATCTGGTTTAGACATTCTGATCTGAAAAACACCGAAGGGTCTGTTGGATTGAGTTGTCCGGGGTGGAATATCTGTGTTGTGCAGATAAGATGGTAATCTTCAAGTGCTATCACACATCTCTAAATCATTTACCATTCCGAGCGACCTGTTACTGATTTCTTACAGTATACAAATATACATGAATTGGTGTAAAATTTGAAGAAAATCAAAAGATGAATTTTTGTAACATCGAAATATTTCACAATGAACATGATTAAAGTAGGATGTTTTTAGATTATTTGTAGCTGTCACCCACAAGTGGTTTGTACCAGAGGCACCTGTTTCATATGTACAGGGCATTCGGCCTTTTTTTGCCACAAGGTACCTAACTCAATTTCAGCCCCCTCCACTTCAAGGCAGTATTTTATCAATTTATCAATCATTAGCCTACTTAAATAAGACATGGCTCACTTCAAACAACTTTATTTCTTTTCAAATATACATGTATCGTACATGTACCAGACGTCTTTGATCAAGTCCTTTTATTGTAGACCACTCGTTTATTACATTTTTACCAGTGAAATACCGTCATTTATTCCTCGAAAATTACCTCACGACATTTTAAGACTTTAGATGGGATACAAGAACTTCCGGTTAGTGGTATTAGAACATGCAGGGCACTTCTCAATCTGACTTCATTCCGAGTAGCAAATAAAAAGGGAAAGATGAAATTTTTGGTAGAGGATTTTTTTACTTTTTAACACGTTCTTTTTATAAAACTAAAATGATTAAATGTGCAGATCAAGAAATATGGAGTTACAGTTTGAAAAGCTAAATTCAATTTACTCTAGGCAAGGGGCATGCCCAAGTACTGTGTGTAGTATATAAATGTACTGTATATTAATTAGGATGTATTCAACATCAAACTGGAAGTAACTACATGCATATGTACGTCTTTGTAGGGCAGTTATCATTTTGCATAATGAATTAATGATACAGATTTGTGCTGTCAATTTATGAAGCATTCAATTATATTATAGCACAGGCACTGGAAGTAAATGTAAATAAAAAATGATCATAGTTTTTTAATACTTAGTATTTTCTCACACTGTAATTTGAAGTTCTCTTCACCAGTACAGCTGCATTACTGATCTATAAGAAAAAATTTCTACATTGTATTTCATGTAACAAGTGGTTATGGGTGTCATTCAGATAACATTTTATTATATAAGACTGTTCCAAATTATCAACCACATCACAATTAATGCAGTCCAATCGGAAGGTACAGAGACAGTTAAGGAAACTTTTTACCTGTACACTAGGGGAAAAAAGGAAAGAGACAAACTAAAGTAACAGCGCTGATGTTTTATTTGGGGGGAAAAAACAGAGATTCTTGCAAAAATTCGATGAAATATGACCTTAAAACATCAGGATCCAAAAGCATTAAGTGTGAATTTGTAGTAGGAAAGGAGAAATGCATAAAGAAAATGTATGGCTGGTCTCACCAGGAATCGAACCCAGGGTCCCAGGTCTGTATTACAAGTCAAGTGCTTTACCACATAGCTACTCAGGCCAATATCCATAGTTTGTTGAGCTAGAGCTGACTTTCTACATTCCTGTCCCTCCTTAGACAGTGTTAGAGTGCACAATTTCTCAGTCCCTCTGTCAGGACAAACACATAGCAATTAACCTGGGCAAGGCCTACCAGTAGGAAAGAATTAATGCATGAAGAAAATATATACATTTAAACATACATGCTTATAGCAAACACTCTTTTAATTAATTGATGCTGATAGCAAAGTAATTTTCATTCCCAATGACTTAAAAATATATTTTTATTGTAAACTTGATGTAGCAAAGTGCGCTTATTATGAAGCCATAATAAAAACATCCCAGTCAAAGCATCCCTTGATTTTAATCAAAGTGCCCCCTTATTTTGGTCCCTAACATATTTTTATAGAAAAAATACCGCCCCCAAATATTGGTCAAAGCGTCCCCTGATTTTGGTCAAAGCACTCCCTTACATATTTTTATAGAAAAAATACCGCCCCAAGATCAAAGTGTCCCCTGATTTTGGTCAAAGCGCCCCCTAACATGGGCACTGGGAGTTAATGTAAATATATGGTATGTGCATGTATAAAAAAAGAAGGGTAGGACACCCTTTTTGACGCAAATTCGGGTTTGGTGTATTATGGGCCTTTCTCAGAAGACTTGACGCGATTAATCATTCACAATCACACATAAACAAATCTTTTCTGTCCCCAAGAAATGGTCAAAGCGTTCCCTGGTTTTGGTCAAAGCGCCCCCTAATATATTTTACTGAAAAAAAAACGTTTCGAGTTGATCCCCAAGCAATGGTCAAAATGTCCAATGATTTTTGGTCAAAGCGCCCCTTATAGAATTTTTTCAGGTAACTGCCAAACAATGATAATATTATAAATACAAAACAGTTTTATTCAGTAACATGTTTGTAAAAATATATATTAGGGGGCGCCTTGACCAAAATCAGGGGACGCTTTGACCAAAATCGGGGACTTTTGACCATTGCTTGGGGACGGTTCCAAGACAATTTTTTCTAAGAAGAAAAATGTAAGGGGGTGCTTTAACCAAAATCAGGGGGCGCTTTGACTAAAATCAGGCATACTACGTTAACTAGACAGTGATTCCTTAAAAGTATTACTAGTCAGGTGTTCTACCTCCAAGTGAGATACCCAGGCCAATATCCATGGTTCACTGAGCCCAAACTTCTACAAATTAAAAGAGAAAAAAAACTTTAATTCTTTGTATACATGTACTAAAGACAAGGATGCAATTGTGAATATATAAATCTACTTCTTAACACCCCCCCCCCCCCCCCCCCCCCCCCCCCC
>PRKT01000990.1:58398-84089 GCA_003671525.1 Saccostrea glomerata
GGGGGGGGGGGCTCTAATATAACTTAATTCTCGCAGTACCAAATATTATTCATACACTACTACATTACCTTATTTGACTAGACTGCAACAAACAAGAGTGGTAGCAATTAGCCTGTGGCTATAAATAGCCACCATCTTAAAATCAAAATTAATTCAATTGTACAGGGAGAAAAGAAAAAGTGACTGGGATTTTAACCCTGACCCCCTGAATCTCCCGAGTCAGTTACTCTACCAACTGAGCTATCTGGACACCAACATTGAACACCACATTCCTCCCTCCTTAAAGGTTCTTTGTCCCCCAAAGACACCAACCCAGGCTCTTCCCTGGAAGGTTCATCACCTGTCACATCCTGGCAACTGCACCAAATAAGTGCAGGAGAGAAGAAAGATGTGATGGATATTTATATGGAAGCATGCACTAGTGTATTACTAAGCAAACATACTAAGTGCAAAGTTATGATAAGCAAGGGTGCCTCATTTGATAAAACTTTGGATTTCATGGCCTTTGGGTCAGGAGCTGTGTTGTAAGGGTTGAGGGCATTTTTGATTTATTAGATTAAAAATTGCAACATTCCTTTGAAATTTTTTCTCTCTCTGCTCCTTTGCATCAAGCAAACAAACTAATTCAGTAATTACAATGTTATTATAATGAGCAAGCACATATGAAGTAGGAAATCTCTGACTCCACCATTCAAAAGTTTCAGACAAGGTAAACTAAGAATTGGTAGAATTTAAAAAAAAATGCTGAAACTACAAGGTCAAGTATGTTGATGAAAATGTAAAATTAAAGGTCTCACATTGGATACAATTCTGAAAAATGAAATCCATAACTGCAAGCAATCAAAGGTATTGTCAGCAAACTTAAATAATCTTTTTTGTAGATCAGGACAAACTAACAGCCAGACAGACAGAGGAAAGGGCAAAAACTAATTATGCCCTAGGGGCCAAATCTTCAATAACACATAGGGACTTTATTTGGCTATAACCTGCATTTGTCCCTTTTCCTGCCATGGCCTTTTAGAAATTTAATTTAATCTTTGGACATGCATTATATGCTTTCCTCATAATCCCGAAATCTTGATCATGGTAATTCTTTTTTGAAAATTTAAAAGAATAAATTTTGATGTCATTATGAGCTATAGCCAGATCACAATTAAGACATTCAGTAAAACTCATTTAGTACGAACAAGGATATTGCCAATTCTCAGACTCCAATATAGCGAAGATATCTTGGATCCCCTGATATATAAATTTGATAAATTCTTTACACGAATATAACAAATTATGGATATAGCAAAGTTATATCACAGGTCCTGGTGACTTCGTTCTAATCGAGTTTTACTGTAGTATGAATCATCAATATTAGGCGAATCATTTACTAGCTTTCAAATGCTACATGATAAAGAAAGTGATAACACCAGCAATATTTTGATTCTTTATTTGTCCCCAAATGTGCCAGTTAAACCAAGTCAGCTGATAAGTCTTATCTATATCTACGTTATGCAATGGTATGTACGTCCTGCGTATTTAATTCAGTTTATCAACAAATGGTTCAGGGAATGTTAGTGGACTTCAGCATACAGTGTTTTTAGTGCATACTGGGTAATTCAGGTACACAGATTAAAACTGTGGTTGACAGGAGGATTTGAATCTGAAAATTTTTCATTGGATGTGAAAATAATTTTTGGAAACATTACAGTGTTGTCAACAGAGGAGATCTTTGAGGGTGCATTGTTGTAAAAGAAATAAACTTAAAGAGATAATATTCAGAGGATGGACCGGAAATATTTATCAATAAACACAATTACTGTTATAGTGTTACAGTTCAATCACTGATATTCTAAGTCTTACAGAAAGTTTTTCCATTTTACTAATTTCTTCTGTTGGGAGGCTTCGATCATGATCTACTGCATGCAGGCCACGTTCATCCCAATCTGTTTAGACTCACTTTAAAGTGCTAAACTATTGACATGTTGAACTTCATGTTCGTGATTTCTAACCACAATCTCTCTCTACAATAACTTTGAAAAGCTGATTTTCCAGTTTTTGGATTGTATTGGAGATCCATATGGAATATGGCACCTTTTGTTTTAGACATTTCCTTATGGCCCCACACTGCCACTACAGTATTTCCTGCCAGCATTCATTCCTCTCTATTTGTGCCAAAAGACTGGAAAAAGTACAGGGAATAGATCTTTATCATAACTAATAGTTGTAAAACCAAAATTTAGTGCAGATTACAAGCATCTATTAATAACCATGGACAAAAACATTTCTATTGTGTCTATTAAGTATTTCACTCAGAATGAAAGGGTGGAGGCTGAGATTGAAATGTGGAAATATAATGGGTAGGTACTAAGTTCTGGAATGTGTAACAGAGAAAAACCATCCACAAAAAAAGAGAAAATTCCATAGGAGGTAGACAGAGAAGTCTATTTATTCCACCTCTTTCTTTAATAATGTTTTTTAAATCAATCAGAAGCATGGCAAAATCAGGGTAATCTATTAAAAACTAAAAGAGAGTTTTTTTAGATTAAACTTGAGACATTTTATTGTTTTTGCAGTAAAATGAAATTTTTGTCCTCTGTCAGTAGTAAAATTGACATTTTCCAAATTTATTAAAATACATATGCATTGTACATGTATAACATTCCTTGTTTGTCATTATCTATTTGTATGCTTGGTATTTTAAAACATTGTTTCAAATTTGTGAAATTTTATATTGATGTTAGGTTTTGCATTAATTCTACACTGACATTAAAGAGACCATGACTTTTTTTCAGCACATCCAATGGCTTACCGAGCAGTACATTTGTTGAGAACCCCCGAGTCCGTCGGAGTCGATGGCGGTCCATCCGTGTCATGTACCTCACCATGTTCCTCAGTAGTGTCTCCTTCTCCATCTGTATGTCCTCAATATGGCCATTTCTGAAACTGGTAAGGAACTACATGTAATTGACTTAAAACACAATGATTATGAATAGAGACATGAAACATGCTAAAGGGATCTTCTAGATTTGAATGAAGAGATATGATATATCCTTCAAAAGAGTTCTTAAAGGGATCTTTAAGATTTAAAGAAGATGGGATTCTTCTGGGGGTTCCTCCTCAGAAAATTGCAGGGAAATACAAGGATATGTGGAATACATCTTTAAAGTTTGGGAAAATCAACAGCCCCTGGGTCTTTAAGGGACAGGCCTGTGTAGAGATGCATGTTTAAGGTTATACAAGTCTGCACAAGAACTAAATAATCTATAATAGGCAAGAAATAAATTGTCACTGGTCAAATGGCTATATATTGTGCTGTTCTTCAAGGATGCATGGTCAATTAATTGTTAACTTTATCTCTGTGTATGGCATGTTATCACTTTGCAAATATGAACTTATATATGCTTACACCTGCATGTTCATAATATTCATCACTTTAAAAGATATAGTATATTCACTTTTACATGAATTTACTGATTCAAAGTTAAGTTTTAAATAATTGTCATGCCAGTTCAAATTCAAAATCTGATAATATATACTTTTTCACCATATTAATCTAGCACACTTTAAGACTTATCACAGTCATGAAACTTGGCCAGTTCTGAAGGCATTGCATATTGATCTTTAGAAGGATCAAAGTATATTGCAACAGAAAAGGTAGTTAGCTCACGGAGACCTCAATTCAAGATTTTAAGCTTGCTTAATTAACCTTGTTTTTCTCTTCTTTGTCTGTATAAGATGACCTGTAATTTCAGCTGGACACAGATGCCACAACAGATCTGTTGGGCTGGGTGGTGGCTTCCTACAGCATTGGTCAGCTTATTGCCTCGCCTTTCTTTGGGAAGATGTCTAACTGTCTGGGTAGAAGTAGGGAACCTCTGGCTGTTTCTCTCATCATTAACATTCTAGCTAACATCCTATATGCCTATCTGGAAGACATTAAGGAACACAGATTAGTTGCTCTGATTGCTGCCAGAGCATTGATTGGATTTGGTGCAGGTTTTTTAAATTTTCGTATTAATTTTTTAAAGTTTTTAAAATATTTGAATGCATTTATAAATTCAATCTTATAAACCTCTTGACCATTGTATGTATTTAAATGAAATGGAATGTGTAGTTGGCATGCATGTACAAATGTTTAGATATGAAGAGTTGATTTAGTGCACGTAATAATAAAATATGTTTATCAACAGATTAAGAAGTTGTTTTAAACTTTAAACTTTTTACCTGTATGATATATTTATATTCCCTGTTAGTACTTGATAAGATCAGCAAACAATATGACATTTTTAAAAAATGCATGTATCTATCTTATCTATCATATAATGAACTGAAAAAGAAATACATTTGTACATCATTGATGATTCTATTTACATTATTATGCAGACTGACAATTTGTTAAATTAAATCATATCAAAATCAACTTAGTGATTGCAATCTAGGCTATAAATAATTGCCATATCATTCATGATATTCAACAACTGCACATAATGAAATCTATAAGTAAGACGGTTGTAATTTTGACTTTGTTGTTTTTTGTGTTGTATAGGAAATGTGGCGGTGGTGCGGTCTTATCTCTCAGGCGCCACCACAATCAAAGAGAGAACAGGAGCCATGGCGAATCTCAGTGCTTTCCAAGCAATCGGCTTTATTATAGGACCAGGTACAAAAGGAAGAAATTATCTTGTTACATAATTATTATATGGTACTTGTAATATATATGGTACATTTAAGAAGTTCTATCAGCCTGAGGAATTATTGTTTAAATGCTGTCTTTGGAAATGCAGTAAAAACTACCGGTAATGGAAATAATTACAGTGAAACCTGAATTGTGAAAATTTTGCATTGGAAGCAAATTCTGACATATTGATATCATTTTAATATTGAAATGAAGTTTCTGTTGCAAATAAAGGTTAATGATAAATGCAAAGAAATATATTATTTACTTATAAGGTGCTTGAAGCTTTGAATTTTTAGACACTGCAGATTACTATAAGCAACAACTTGAGCAAAATTCAATAAGAAATGTTATACTACTTTTAGTGTAGCAACTTTAATTCATTCAAAGCTACAGTCATATAGTACATGACTTAATTGTTATCCCCTTTTGAGGACATATTTCTAGGAACATTTTGTGTGTGTGTGAGAGAGAGAGTATGAACATAATAGCAGTAAAGCATTTGATAATTTATATCAGGATCAATGTCCTTGAGTGGAGATGTTCTATTTTATGATGTCTTGAGCAACAAGATATTGTTTAAACTTTTCTTAAAGCTAAAGTGAGCTTATGTGCTCAGGTGAGCAATATGGCTCATAGGCTTCTCCTAAAAATACGAGGATTGTTTGATATGTATTGTGTATTGCACCACAGCGCGATAACGCCTTGCACAATTTCGTTGATATTTATACGCCTGGATAACTCTATTCAATACCTTGCCAACAGTATAAACACGAGCCTTCATCTACACATGGTTATAAAATAATCGTCATTTCAATAGAGCCAGTCGTTGACCACTGTTGTAAAAATGGTAGGGAAAAGGGTTGAGAATATTGAAGAAATTAGAGCTTATATATATAAAAGTTCGCACAAAACTCAGTAATTCGGTAAAGCAGATTTTTACTAAATTGGGGGAGGTTTATGGGTCTGATAAGGTATCTTATGAGACAGTTCGTAGGTGGAGACAGAAATTTCTGACTGGCACAGAGTCCGTCAAAGATGCAGCAAAATCGGGTCGACCTGTGACTGTATCAGGCAAGACAAATGTCTCAAAAGTCAAGGAAATAATTGAAAGTGATGGCAGGTACACGATTCGTGATATTGCCAAAGCTATTGGCATATCGCTTTCGCGGATGCATTTCATTTTGAAGCGTATTTTGAAAGTACAAGATTTCTGCCAGATGGATACCCCATATATTGACAGATGACCAAAAAAAGGTACGAATACAAACTGCTAAGCGACTGCTAAAAATGTTTCCAAACTTCAATCAAAGACAATTTGCAAACATAGTTACTGGTGACGAAACATTGGTTCACTATTTCGAACCAGTAAGAAAAGTTGGAAACAAATTATGGCTAACCAAACACGGTAGAAGGCCGTAGTTGCCAAAAGGACAATGAGCACAAAGAAGGTCCTTTACTGCATTTTCTTCTCTTGTGATGGTTTAGCCGTACAAATTCCGGTGCCGAAGGGCAAAAGTGTTACAGGTCGGTATTACCGAGATGTACTGAAAAAGCTCAAGAAATATTATCAGTAACGACGTCCTGTGTCGGGATTTAGACATGTTCGCCTTCATGATAATGCTCCATCACATACATCTGAGCTTATGAAGCAATTTTTGAAGTCTGAGAAGGTTACTGTCTTGCCACACACACCATACTCTCTGGATCTAGCACCATGCGACTTTTTCCTTTTTCCAAAACTTAAAAAGTTTTTATCTGGTTGTCGATACAAGTCCCGACAGGCCCTTGGCTCAGCCGTCAGTCAGTGCCTCAGAGGTATACCTAAATCAGCGTATCGTGACGCATTTCAGAAATGGATTCAGATATTAAAATTGTGTATTTCAAATCACGGAGAATACTTTGAAGGGATGTAATGTCCATTTGACTATTTGAATCGAATGCTTTTGAGATATCGTACAATACACAATACATATCGAACAACCCTCGTATATACTAAAAGTAATACAAATTTTAATAGTAAAGGCTATAAACAGTAGCAATGTTCTTCATCATCTATATAATTTTTTTTTTGCAGCAATCCAGACAGCTATGGTCCCTATTGGGTACCCCGGACCAGTCCATACAACAGGGCTCCACCTAAACCTGTACACAGCTCCTGCATTCCTCAGTGCCCTAGTGGGCCTCCTCAATCTCATCCTATTGTTTGTGGTATTCAGAGAACACAGGGTCATAGATGAAGAATATAACTTCAGCATTCAAGATACAGGTTTGTTGGATACATATAAGTTACACCTGCATGTCCTTAACAAAATTGCTTCTCAGTAAACAATATATTAAATGAAAAATTGAAGATCACACAGTGATCTATTTTTGGAAATTTGAAGGTATATTCATTTTTTAATTGTTTATAATTTAATTCTGGTTGTAAGGCTGTATTTGATTGAATAAAATTTTTACTTTATATCATATGTAATAGGTTGCCTACGTCACATTGACTTGCGTCAAAAACATATATCAATCTGCCTGATGTAACATTCAAATTTTGTACAAATTAAAGTCACTTTTTAAGAACAATCACCTCTTTTTCATACACAGAAAGAATGAGAATTAAATTATAAGAAAATTTAATAGCTACCCATTTTATACAGTATAAACTGGGTTGGAACAGTTTACCCTTTTTTATATAGGCTGCTTTGCGGTTTATAAAGCGTAAACTGCTCCAAACCAGTTTATACCATATAAAATGGGTAGCTATTAAATTCATTCCTAAAATGAATGATACATTTTTAAATTCTGGACATTGTTTATAAGCCTGGAATGATCAGATCATCAAAGGTTCATGCATTCTAGGGCCGTTGAAAATATCAAACACAAAATAGGACACGGTGACTTACTTTGGAATTTTATGGCTTTATTTAGATATTTCAGATACTAAGTTGCTTTAACTTGAACTTTTGTCAATTAATTTATCTTGAGCCTTTTGGAATATGTTACCCAAAACATAAGTTAAAGTTACCTACTTTTGAAATTTTACACTACATGTATTTATAAAAATCTAGAAATTAGCTATTTTTTTAAGCTGATACACCTTGGGTCAGTGAATTGTGTCGACTGAAAAAGTAATAGTGACACACCCAGCAAATCTCTGTCAATATTTTAGTAGGATGTTGAGAGGCCTAGAAGCTTCAAACTTTACTAGTTTAGATACTAGGTAGTGTCAACCAAAATCTAAGTCAATGTGGAATTTCATGGCTATATTAGTATTTTATGGTTTGCAATGATAAAAAATGTGGGTTATACATTTTTTCAGAAGAGTGATTCTAGACTCTTGGGCCTTTTTTACAGTCCAGACTCATATTGACAAGATAATGAATGCTGCATGAATAGTTAATTTAATCATTATTTGTTGTAGGCAGCAAAGAAATTCCTGAATATACTCCAGATATGTTTGCTGTTGTTGCATGTAATGTCATCTTTTTTGTGGCTCTCTTCATCTTTGCTGTCTTTGAGACGTAAGAATTTTTTTTTCTTCAGAAATTCATTCTATACGAAGATTGATTTTCTGAATTATATTTAGCAATCCATGCTTTCAACTAAATCAGAACAGCATTTATAGAGATTCTTATCAGTGATAGTTTTCCTATTTATTTATAAACTAGTATTTTAGCATAAAGGTTAATTATGCACATGATACATGTGTAATATTTCATTTCACAATTACATTCAGAGATCAAAATTTTGAAATGACATACCGTAAGTACATCATTGTATGTATTCTAATTTGATAATCATGATATTTTTTTTTTCCAGAATAGGAACACCATTGACCATGAATATGTATGCTTGGACTCGAGCTCATGCCACACTGTACAATGGAATAATACTAGCAGTAGGGGGAGTGGTAGCTATTTTAGTGTTCATTGTCATCAAAATTCTTTCTAAAAGGTAAGAAAATAAGTTTTCACATTACTATAAGCATTACTATAAACTTGAAATCAGCTGTTTGAGTATTTTTACTAATTAAAACTTTCTGAATGAGGAATTTTTACAATATTTTGTTCACTTTTCTTACATGGATAGGTACATTTACATGTAAAATATAATTATATGCAAATAAACTTTTCTATTGTACTGTGATCAAATAAGATGTTTAGAATGCCCCTGGTTGATATTGTGAATTAAAGCAATATGAGCTGCAACTTTGATGTTGGAATATTTATGTTTCAAAATTGTAAATAACTATATATATTTCAATGACAAAAAAAATAACGTTAATAAACTTCTGTTGTTCATATTTGCCATGGAAGAACTATTTTTAAGCTTCGATTGAATCAAAATTACATTATTGTCGTCCTGTACAATAATGATTTCTTATATAAAACTGTTCACTGGATTGTATATAGAAGTCTTTCGTTTTGTCTTATTGGTCATAAAGGTTTAAGTTACATACAAATTTATCATGATAACACATTTTAACAGCAAAATAAAATTTTCAAAAATGCAGCCGATATCAAACAGATTAATACAAAGTAGATTTCAATTCTTTTTATTTTTAGAACTAAGGGCAGATCACTTGTTAAGATTGCATAAAAATACAGTAACAGTGGATTTCCAAAGTTGGTCCCTATAGCCTTAATGTATGATGTTGAAAGTTTTGTTGAGCAGAAAAAAACCCAGAAAGATTATATTTGTGTAGCAATTGTTAAACTAATATGACAGTGATATTTTTTTTTCAGAATTAATGAGCGATTTCTGTTGATTGGAGGATTTGTGTGTTGTCTTTTGGGCTTTGTGGTGTATCTTCCATGGGGAAACCATTACCCTCCCTCCCAAATGGCCAGTAAGTTCATGTTCAAACTTTTATTCTTTGATAATTTCTTCCATCACAGAAACAGTTATATAATTCATTGAAACTGATTTGGATATAACTTGACATCCACTGTCATTGCAGAAATTTATCCAAACAGCACACCAGCAATAAACGAGTCATGGTTTACCGTTGCCCCACACCAGAACCTGTCTAATACCCAAGCCATGGTCAGTAACAGTTCTGGGGGGAATCCTGAAGCCACTGGATGCCCCGATGCTTACCAATGGTGCGCCTACACTCCCATTGTAACATTGGCCCAATTTCTTTGTGGCACTGCTCTCATTTGCATAGGATATCCCGTAGGAAATGTCATGTCTTATGCTTTGTATTCCAAAATACTAGGACCAAAGCCTCAGGTTTGTGTGTCTCATTTTTGCTTTATTTAAAAGTTTATATTTAAAACATCACAGTTTCTTATATTGTTTCTTGAAATGTAGTCATTCCCAAATAAACTGTAAAAATTCCTATGCTGCAATTATACTGTTCATGAGTAAGCAAACTTTAATTGGTTCATTGGGATGATATTTCATATGTAACTGGTTTATTCATATGATTTAATGAAAAGGTATATAAAATAATTGTTTTCAGGGATGTAAATTCATGGAAAGAGATAACCCATGAAATCCTCAATCACTGGTCCCCCATTAACAATGATAATTCCACAGTATTCTCATTTAGTTATTGAAAATTCTGCTTCATACGAATACAAAAACAAGTCAGATAATAAAGGAGCACAAATAGTGCCCATTGGCATTGCAACAGTTATTTTTAAATATTTTTCATCTATTTCTGCAACATAAAAATGAGTAATTTTATTTGTTGAGTGTTAAATCTTCACTACTTGTCTCCAATGTGTATCTTTCAGTCCCTTTAAAACACAAAATAAAAACATCTATACATAAGATTAAATATACATTTTTTTAACTTCTAGGGCACGATGATGGGTTTGCTCACAGCCTCTGGAAGCCTTGCAAGAACAGTGGGCCCGATTTTTGTCAGCTTAATATATAATTCATTTGGTCCAAGGGTGACATTTTTATCATTATGTGGTATGATCATTCTAACTTTGGGCTGGATCACTTTTGTGTTTAAGCGTCTGGTGCCATTCAGATTTGAAAAAGGAGTTGAACCCCCTTAAGACATTACATGCAGATAACAATTTTACACAGTGGCATATCACAAATTAATACTCAGGTTATTTAAACATATCATTTTGCTATATTTTGTCATTCAAGTATTATTGTATACTTTGAGTATTTTAATATATTGAGTCATATCAACTGAATAAAGTTAAACACTCTTATAAACTAATGTAGAGCTAGCTAGGAATCAACAACTATGCTTCATTATATTTTGTTATATCCGTTAAGTTTACATTTACATTCTAAAGTCACAGGGATTGATAAACAATTTGCTTTAAGCGTCAATTCATAATAAGCATGTTCGCTATAAGGGTGTTTTACTGTATATTTATTTCATGACATTCCTTAGAGGGTTGAACATGGACAAATGGTGATGCATTACTGTGATATATTTATACAGTGTATATCTATGATGTATAGTATTCATGCACAATCTTTAAGTGCCAACATTTTATGTATCATTTAGAAATTAAGCCTGTTTATGAGGTACAGTTAAATTTGGCTATAATGAAGTCACTGGGAGCTGTGAAATTATACTTCGCTATATACGTAATTTGTTTTATCTGTATAAGGAATTCGTTAAATATATATAGCGGGGAATCCAAGATAACTTTGCTATATCCATGAATTTGCAATATGCGTGTTCGTATAAAGCAAGTTTTACTGTATAAGCTGAGCTCTAACTAGCTTTTTTGTTTATCATTCAAAGGTTAACAGGATTTTGATTGTTTTCCTTTTTTGTTTTAATACTCATATTAATATTGATATACTCCTACATCATTGCAATGATGTCAAAATAATTGTTGTTTGGAGAAATTTATAACATAAATAGCAAACTCCACATGCACAATATTGTATATGTTAATGTTTTATAAATTAAGATTAATTTAACATGTATGTTGTTTGAAATGGAATTAACTTATTAATAAAGATAAAAAAAATATAATATTTGTTAAGTATTAATTTTCCCAGTGGCACACACATATTTATATAAATATCTAATGAACAAAAAGGTTAAGATTTATACCATATTGCTTGCAGTATACAATGTCATGTATATATACACTATATTTAATTTAAGTTTTGAAATTATAATAAATATATAAATGCTCTTTGTATACTGTGAATTTGCTAATTTTTGTGGGAGTTTAATTTTTAGTTGTTTTTGAGGTATGAAGAAACCCACAACTTTATGTCCACAATGGAAATGTAAAATGTCATATACCTACATGTAACTACTCGACAATTCTTCATCCACGAAATTAAATTCCCACAAACCCTTAATATTTCCTCAAACCACGAAAATTTGACCCCACTAAAATTTGTGATTTTACAGTACATTGTAATAATTAAGACAATATATTGTATTACAACCACTGTTCACATGTAATTTTAAAATATGTTTCATAGTGCTTGATACCTGTGCTTATACTGGCTCAATTTAATTTCAAAAATTTAACTATATGTATGCATGTTTGTGTGATTGCTGATAAATATGCAATTTGCCAAGAATTATTAATTCCAAGTAAAGTTTGTATTTTTCTTGAGTGAGTCCACATCAGCCAGATTTAGGGCTGTTATAAATTGCTATGATAAGGATTTCTATATATATTTTGTCAACATTTAGTTAATCTAAAATATTGAATTTTAATTTTTCAAAATTTTAAAAGTCGAATTTAATAATGAATTTTGAAGTTCAGTATTATTTATGAAAAAAAATTTCAGTACCTTAAATTGAATATTGTTTGAAATATGCATTTTAATTTTCATCAGTTTTATTGATGCATTCAATGACATGTACATGCTAGATATACTATGTTAATGTCTAACAAGAATAAAAGCTCAATTTTCTATAATTCAGTTGCTTATCAGTTCAGCATAGGCCTATATATACCTGCAATTAGCTTTTACTGTAAACTGTCCAACTTTTGTTCGCGACGACTTTATTTCGCGATTTAACAGGGGTAAACTAGTTGGCGGCGATTAATTTTCACAATCAAGCTTTTTTTTGGATGTGTTGTTTACAGTTAATAGAAACAGAGATTTTAGGATCGGTTTGCGGCAAGAAATATTCACAATAATAAATCTCTCACGAAATTCGCAAAAATTTCTCGCTCGTGAAAAAAAGTTGGTTTTAGGCCAAGCTTAAAAAATTCTTTGTTTGCAGTTGCCGACCTATAATTTTTTCAGACAGAGTCGGTAGGTAGGCATTCTTTCTTTTTTTGAAAAAAAAAGGATTTTTGCTATTAGATAACAAATAAAAGAGGTTTTCGTAGACCTACTAGACATGAATAAGCTCACCTCTTGTTATAAACCACTGGTTGAAAAAAAACAAAAAATCAAAATTTTAAAATGAAACTGTTTCAATATTCAGAAAATTTGAAAAAAAAAAAATTAAATTAAAAAATGGCCCAAAAAATAGTTTGGGTCGGTAGTCTCGTTTTCCCCAGACTCTCCCTCTCGAGACTTTGCCCGAGCGAGAGTCTGGTCTGATTCCTATCTAATTTTTGTAACCAGTAGAGGTCGCTAAACCGGCTAACAAGATGGCGACTCCCATGAAAATACATGAGAGAATTTAATTACTTTTTAAACAAAGATATGTGCGTTTTTTGTTCCTTGTAAAGCAGACAGAGGTATTTTATTATAAAACCAGATAGAAGTAAAGGCACAGCCTATGACTTTTTAAAGAATACAGATCTTAGCATTCGAAAAGAATGTATCAGCCAATGAAAATCCATACCGATTTCTCGGTAAGCCTCGACTTGAAATTACAAAAATTAAAAGGGTCAGACCAGACTCTCGCTCGGGCAAAGTCTCGAGAGCGAGAGTCTGGGGAAAACAAGACTATTTGGGTCGGGTGTATTTTCAGTGGGTCGGTAGGCAACTGCAAACAAACTTATTTTTATTAGCTCACCTGAGCCAAAGGCTCAAGTGAGCTTTTCTGATCACAATTTGTCCGTTGTCTGTCGTCGTCGTAAACTTTTCACATTTTCAACTTCTTCTCAAGAACCGCTGGGCCAATTTCAACCAAACTTGCCACAAAGCATCCTTGGGTGAAGGGGATTCAAGTTTGTTCAAATGAAGGGCCAGGCCCTCATTCAAGGGGATATAATTGGGAATTAGTGAAAATTTGATGGTATGTTTTTAAATCTTCTTCTCAAGAACCACTGAGCCAAGAAAGATTAAACTTATGGGGAAACATCCTCAGGTAGTGTAGATTCAAGTTTGTTCAAATCATGACCCCCGGAGGTAGGGCGAGGCCACAATGGCCGACCAAAGTTTTACATAGAAATATATAGGAATTTCTTTAAAAATCTTCTTCTCAAGAATAACAAAGCCATAATTGATCATATTTATATGGAAGCATCCTCAGATCATTTAGATTCAAGTTTGTTCAAATCATGACCCCCGGAGGTAGGGCATGGCCACAATGGCCGACCAAAGTTTTACATAGAAATATATAGAAAAATCTTTAAAAATCTTCTTCTCAAGAATAACAAAGCCATAATTGATCAAATTTATATGGAAGCATCCTCAAGTAGTGTAGATTCAAGTTTGTTCAAATCATGACCCCCGGAGGTAGGGCGGGGCCACAATGGCCGACCAAAGTTTTACATAGAAATATATAGGAAAATTTTTTTAAAATCCTCTTCTCAAGAATCACAAAGCCCTAATTCATCATATTTATATGGAAGCATCCTCAGGTAGTGTAGATTCAAGTTTGTTCAAATCATGACCCGGGGGGTAGGGTGGGGCCACAATGGACGACCAAAGTTTTTCATAGACATATATAGGAAAATTCTTTAAAAATCATCTTATCAAGAAGAGCAAAGCCAGGATTGGTATTGGGACTACTTTTGGATTTAAATTATTAACTAATAAACCAATTTCTACTTTTTCCTAGCCACAGTGCTCAGGTGAGCGATGTGGCCCATGGGCCTCTTGTTTTAGGCCTTACAGTATCTCAGCGAGATCTCGAAGGGATTAAAAATTTTGGTCTGGTCAAGGTACACCTGAGCAACATTTTAAGTTTCTTCAATATCTTGCTGAAATTATGTTTCTCCAAATGTTTCTCCTTAAATTTGATAGTATTAAATGATTGAAAAAAAAAAACAGGCAAAAGTCAATCAACAATCACTTTTATTTTGACAATTAATGCATTGTAACATCTACATATAACAGTACATTATTTCAATATCGTAACAACACAAAGTTGTGTGCCATACACCTCAACAAAACAATATGGAATGAGCAAGATTTTGGAACAGATGGTAAACAACAAGGATTTACATTGGTGTTGAGTCTTAAATTTACAGATATGTTAAAATATCACATGCAGATTAAGATAAGTGCTGCAATTGACAATCCAATTTAATTTATGGTAATCTCTTAAATATTTTGTGTACTTTGCAGTTGATCTCCACAATAACAAGGCATATGTACATTGTGTATATTTAATACATACATGTTAAGTACACTGAAAAATGATAAATAATGCATACATGTAAATCCACGGATATTTTTAAACTTTGCGCTTGACTAACTGAATTCTTAACATGATTATTTATATAACTGACATGCACAAAAAAATTAAAATGAAAAATTTTAAGATTTTAATTTCAACTTATGGCTTTAGAGTGCATGTCCATGTCATTTTAATTGTTCTTTTTATTTATTAATTCTGTATTTTTTTATTTCAAATCAAAGGATGTCCTGATATGTTGTCAAAGTTGTATTTTAATCTGTGACTATAATGAAATCCCATATCCATGTACAATGAAACCTATCTAATCAAACATGCACTGGGAGACATATTTTGTATCAGAATATCAGGGTGTTGGATTGCACAGTGTTAAAACATGCATGGAAAAATAGTAAACTGGGAAAGAAATTAAACGTTTGAATTCACAGTGTGTCAGTTTATACAGGTGTTGCATAAAACAGTTTTCACTGTATATTGCTTTTGTTTCTTAGAAAAATTAAAGCAATGAGCATTAGTTTTAGTCTTCAGTAGCTGGTGATTATATTATTACTAATTGTACATGTACCATCCCAGATATGCTTTTTGAAATTTCATGATTGAAAACAATTAACAGGAAAAAAGCTTTTATTAACTATGCACTGCAGAAAACTCATGTATAGGGAGATTGTTGAGAATTGCTGGTTGAAAAGAATTACTGGTGATGAAAAACGATAACCACAAATAATTAATATGCATGCATGTACAGTGTACAAATGTAATATTGTTTAAAAACTGAGAAAAATAATTACATAAGTCTGAAACGATTCATCATTACACAAAACTAGATTGAGTACCTATGGCTTTCAAACTCCAATGCAAATCTTTTACAGTATCAATAGACACAATTGAGCAACTACAATAAATACTTGTTACTATATAGCTTATAAATCTGTAAGGAATAATAATTAGTCACGATACTTACTACATGTATTTACCATAACCAATAACTATTGCAAATTGTTTTTAGAATTAAACTTAAACCTTCATCCACATGTAAAACATAATTTAATATATATGCAGTGTCAAGTGTATATACTACACTAGCTTGTTCAAATAAAACAAAAAAGGGGGGGCCCATGGGTCACAATGCTCACTGTGTTGCCTTGTCCTGCCGCTTTTCGGTGGATTTTACACCCCCCTCCCCCTTTCTTTATTCTCCTGCAAAATATTGACATAATTATTGTAACCCAAACCTAGCCCCAAAGTGTTATAATTTAACAAGTTTTATACATCCATAAAATAAGAAAATGCTTCAATAATATTATACCCAAGGTGGTCCAACTGTTTTTGAGAGAATGACCTTTTTCATTGTTAGATTTTGTTTTCTATATATTACTGGTACATGCAATAAATAATATTAAAAATATGTTCCAAAATAATAATTTAAATATATATGACTTGCTGCTAAATGATTAAGACCCTTACATCAGTAAAGTTTTGATCCTATTATTCCAATGTACCCTATACATTCATAGAACCATGAATGAATTATATCTTCATGATCTCAGACAACTTGCATATTGATATGACTAATCATAGCCCTACTCTTCTAGAGAAAAACATTTTTTTCTCATTAATTTCCACAGATTTGTAATTTTTTTCTCATAAATATCCACATAAATTTTGGAACCCCCGTCTCCTTATGGCTCTGCTGAACATGACTGGCCTGACAACAGACAAATTTCGATCAGAAAAGCTCCCTTTAAATACATATATGCATGAGCTTTGCTTTTTCTTACAAATACAAATAAAGAGATTGATGTCCCCTTAATTTTTTTTTGAAATTATTTGTAAGTACTATGTTTTGACTGGGGGCTTATGGCAAGTGATATGGAACTTTCTAGACCATCTTTTTTGTTGATGAAGAAAGTTTTGATATCAATGATTTTCTTGGGAATGAGTATGGGACTTTGACTGTATAAATCAACAGTATTATATTAACAACTGTACAGTAAACTATCCCTTAGCACTCATGGATTTGTGTGACGTCTTAGTAAGACTGTATAAATCAACAGTATTATAGTAACATCTCCCTTAGCACTCGTGGATTTGTGTGACGTCTTAGTATGTCATTCTCATTTCAAAGCAGCTGCCCTTTGTCATGGTTAAAACAAATAAAACAACAAATATATACAAATTAAAAAATTACACAAATATTAAAAACAGTCCCTGCAGAGCTTGTATCCTGTATAGGGTAAATAAACTAAGATTTGAAATACAGCTATGCATGATCAAAGCATAAATAAAAAGACAGTGCTCCACTCACACTAAAGGAGGAAAAATGGGAATACTGTCATCACCAGAGTCAATGAAGCATAAAAGTAGGTCAGATGCTGATGTTCATACATAGTGTTGTCTGACTATCAATAAAAATATTCCCTCAAATCTCTGTTAAGTTTTAGGGATTTAAGTAAAAATTGTTAAATTTCTAAAGACAATAACTTAAGAATAATCTATCCTTACCACATCCCAATTATTATAAGCTAGAAGTAAATAATTTTACTAAAACACTCCACTAAAGTATTTAGAGAGGGTGTACATAGGCCTTGCTTGTTGCCCAATCCTTATTGAATTATTCAATAAAAATATGTTTAAAGTATTTAGCATTAGATAAATATAGGTCATATATGCATTGTCAGAAGCACAGCTCCAAATAAGTTTTGAACACTGTTAATAATAGTTGAGTCTTTGTTTTGCAGAAACATTGACACATGTACAGCCACAACACTAATGTGATAAACAGTGATGCACACTTATGTACTATATGGAAACAGTCATACTTTCTCAATGAATGTTACATGTAAGAAAAAAAAATATACAAAAAAATATCAGGTAAAAATTTTAAGTACCGGTACTTTTATCTCTATTAAGATTTTTGAGACTTGCATATAAAAAACATATACTGTCAACTAAAGTACTTTTTTCCCATGTGGTATAAATTTACACTGCAATATATTCATTTTAAATATTTGTACAAATTTGTTCCAGCATTTTTATTGTCACAGTGGTAATCTATGAAATCTGAACTAATTCTACCCAAACATTAAACAATAATTGTGATCTTGTGGAATTATGACCTCATGGAAAAAAGTGTTTACAGTATATAAATTAAGATTGTTTAGAAGCAATGCTGCAAGAATTTGAAATTTAAAGTAGGAAATAGACATTTCTGTTGATTGTCCATTATTTTCGGCACTTTGATGATTTCTTAATTAGCAATGCTTATACATGTATATTATGATACATTTAGTACCAGATAATTCTTTGAAAACATAAATTATAAAAAGTTACTGTAATTTTTAAATTTATAGGAATTAAAGACTATAATTTTAGACAAATTGAGAACAGACAATCATATTAAAACAGATTGTAAAAAGTTAGACATAAAGAAGTTATCATAAAATAAAAACAACTAGTACATCAAAATTTCTATGGGCAAGGGACAATTCATTTCGTTGTTTATCGCAAGCACTTTTAGCAATGATTTCATTTCTACACCTTTTAAAAATGTATGTGAGACTGTAAAAATATATGCTTTTATAAATACAACAATTTTGTCAACATATAAACAATTATCATAAATATTAACAAATATTATAACGTATATATTTTCTGGTATATGTATAAACAAATATGATTATATAATTAACAAATATGATACTATTATATTCACATATCGGTAGTTACATGTATTATATAAGGAAATCAATGATAAATTAAGCCATCTCCCTGGATTTCATTATAAAATATCTAATTATTTTTGACATAGAAAAAAAAAATCTCGGACATGAACATCATATGAAAAACAATAGTCTAATATGGGACAAAATCTCATTTCTGCAGTTCCATTTCTTCTCCTGACACATGCTACATGTAAATTTTATATAACGTATATATAAATCTTTATTTATCATGTTTATTAAAGTGATATATGGCGTATTTTTGATAAGTTCAGACTAACTAAAATTAAAAAGATCTTTCTATTTGTTTTGTTAGTAGACTTTCCTGTAAATTACCCAATTTAAATCAATCACGTTTCATAGATATCCGAGAATATAGTTAAAACAATAACCGATTTATTTCCGACTCGAATTAAAATATCAGACACGGTTTAAAGTAAATTTAACCTATAGAAATGTGGGGATATTTAGGTTCAAAATTGGCGAAAAATTTTATCTGAACACATAGATAGCAGATGTCATCTTAATCTACACTTTATCTTGTATTTTTTTGGTCAGATACGTCATAAATAGCTTTAAAGTTTGATACGATACTCATTTTTTCACTCATATGTGGTACCTATGAAAGACTTTAAATATTTGGCATTTAAATATTTAACTACTTTGTTGTCTTGCTCAGAGTCTTAAATGACCCCAAAATTCAAATATAACCACCTTTTCTACACTATTTCAACACTAACCTTCAAAAGAAAATGGCACAAAGCTCTACATCTGAACATAATTCATCAGAATTCCCTTTACCAATAAATGCTTAATTGTGTTGATTGTTATTTTATAATAATTATTTGAACTTGTTGGAAAAGAGGATGAAAATGTGAGAAGTTTACACAGTATGCTAAATGTCATATTCTAAATGACAGATGGACACTAACACTTTACTCAGACCTGAGCCTTTAGGTAAGCTAAAAAAGCATATTTCTAACACACCCATAAGCCAATACAATTAATGACATCAATGGAATACAAAATTCAACGTATTGCTTCTACTTGTTCCAAAAATAGTACAATGTACTCCCTTTACCCGGTAAGTAAAAAATAATCAGCTAACAGCAAACTGAGTTTCCTTTCCCATGGATTGTAAGGTTGGGCTGTTTTAAAACACATTATCAATTTACTTTCTTCATGTCGCTTGTGCACTTGTCAGAGGTGTAGAACATTTCTCTATCATGAGCTTCTCCAAGTCATGTAACATTGTGCTTTGTTCTTGTACTTCTCTCTGAAACAAAAGACACAATTATAATATAAAAAGGGGGTGTTTCAGGAAAAGTTTGACAATACTGTAAACCAACTTTTATTTGCGTGCGAGTAATTTTTGCGAAGTTCGCGAGAGCCTCGTCATGGCAAATATTTCTCGCCGCGAACAGGTCCTTATAGTATATTTGTCTATCAAAAATAGATGCAAAAAGGCTTGATCGCGAAAATTAATTGCCGCAAACTAGTTTATCCCTGGTAAATTGCGAAATAAAGTCGTCGTGAATAAAAGTTGGTTTACAGTATCATCAAAGTGGAAACTTTGAGATTTACTTGTATTGAACACGTGCAGTTCTTTAATATAATGTGAATTATGTATAATGTAAATTTACAAGTCGAAATTTTAAGGACTCTTAGAAATTCCTCAATTTTGTCAACATGTTTCCATATTGACAGTTTCCACTTTCACAGTGTTTCAGTGATTTTTTTTCTATAAGACCATTTCCCCATATGACCAACTGTAGAGAAATAGAATTATAAATTTATAAATGTTAACCCTGTTTAATGCAAGGAATGGAGATATCGAGGCACATTATTTTTTTTAACAAACACATATTTCCTATACAGCTGACAATCTGCTTGGGAAAATAAATATGGCTTACTTGGAGGAGGTTTAACTTTTCTCTGAGTTTGGGGTAAGGCATATAGTCATGCAGGTTTTTCTTCATGGTGTTTAATTCTTGACTCTGGGAGTGTAAACTTTTGGCTAGAGCAGTATGCTTATGCTGAAGTTGTTGATAAAAACGGAACTCTATGTTATTCTCATTTGAGTGTTGAACACACTACAATGCAAAAGAAAATCAAATCTAAATTCATATACATGTACATAATATATATATATCACTTTCACCATATTGTCTTTGAAGAATTTATTCTACACATTGCCAGATCTTTCCATCATTTAAACATGTCAAACACATTAATTAATTATAACTGCAAAAGCAGTTAAACTTAAAGAAAAGAAAGCAGAAATTATATCTCTTATATTTTTGTTAACTTTTAATCTCATCGTAAGGAATTTATTGATAATACACGTACCTATTAAACATGCTAAAGTCTAAACTTACAGAATCACTAGGGACGGGGGATTTTTGTGACGAAATGGTCGGTGACTGGACTTGGGTCAGTTCTGCAAATATAGTATTGACATTCTTAATATTGTTCCCAATATATTATAAAACTGAAGAGCAACAAGGAACACAAAAGTCTAGCCAATACCTATATTCATAAGGAAAGTAATTTATTCTAGAAAATTAACAATTTGCACATTGACAATTCAGACCACTTTTTCTGGAAGGCACAGTTTCCAACATGACAAATTCCTCATATTCATGGCTTTTAAGTTTTAACACAAAGGGGTCGTGTATTTTGAGAGAAAAAGTATCATGATGTATCATAAACATGTACACTGCGTGTATCTTTTCAAATATAATTCAATCCTCAGACTGGTTTTTAGAGTCCTAGGATAAAGTTTCAACACTATTACAGTCTATTCAATGTATCTAAATAATTTACCTCCAATTCCTGTTGAGCAACCCCCTTCATTTTCATGTAATGGAGTTGAGTCTATGAAATTTTCACCCATGTTTAAAGTACTGCTGCCCCTTTTCTCCACTGAACATATCCTTGTTGAGGAATCATTGACTACAGACAGACGAGGAGAGCTTGCACAGTTTCTGCTTTCTTCACAATTTAACGAACTTGTTGAGGACACGCTAGGAAAAAACTGAGAAACCTGGCTCATGAAATGCTGTTCATTTACAGCAGAGTTATCTCCTCCTGCTGATAAAGCTGGAGACAGCTTCCCAGCAGATGGCACTTCAGTCACTGTTTGGCAGACAAGGTCATCATCAATGATATCCAGAGAGACATTTTCCTTTTCTGTGACACTAATACAGCTATTAAAATCGGTTAAACTTTTACAAAACTTATCAAAGTTTGTTGATTCATCTTCTGTTTCTAGATGCTGATAACCTTTCTCCACATGTCTAGACATCTCATTTTCTGACAGAGTAGTTCCAATCTGTGACTTGCTCTCTACCATTGCACATTTATTTAGTGTTCCTTTTTCCTGACTAGGTCCAATAAGAAGGCTTTTTAACAGTGGGAGTGATTCCTTCTTCAGGGAGCATTTGCTGTTAGATAAACCTTCTTTGTGTGGGCTAGCACCAGCCATTGTGATCCCTGGGATTGTATCACTGCCACCTGGGCTGAGAGTGTCTATACTGCTTTTTGATCCCAGCAGATCATCAGAGATCCCGTCAGTGATGGCTGGGGAATGGCTAGCATCTGATGCTGTTGACAAGATGTCAGTGTCACTGTTTTCCTCACTGAAGTTCTTCTCTTGAAGTGTCACACTTTTGGTTGCTGCTATTAAGGCTCTCACCCTCCTTCCCTGCTCCTCTAAAAGGACTTGCCCCTCATCATCACTGAAATTATATTAATTTAAATTCATTAGATGCCACAAAACAGTATAGCAGATAAATTGTAGAGAGGACATGTTTTATTGCATAAAATATTCAAATACATGTACTGTCAAACTTCATTAACATGAACTCAATGGAGTTCAGTGGGACAGAGAAAGAGCCTCAATATATTCAAGGATATATCAAATTACTAGATATCTGAGGATTAAAGATATTGGTGTTTACCTGTACATGTAGAGTATTAGCATCAGACTCTAAGAACTGACCTTATATGCTGGTTTAAGCTGACGATGAAGAGATTTTTCTTGGTCCAGGCGTCCTTGACTATGACAGACCTGGCTTTGATGTATTTCTCCGGACCACAGCCATTCACTGAGCTCAGCCGGAACACTGTACACGGAATCTCATCATCTGTCATAACTGACAAACAAACATACAAATTAGAAATGCCGACCTTGATGAACATGTATTTTGATTAATATGGCATTTCATAGTCATACATATAAACTCTAACAATGACATCAAGACATTCTCTTAGTTTATTCCAAAGATTGGTCAAAAGAATAGATATATCATTCATATACTGTATGAGCAAAATATGAAGCACACATTTGAAATATTTGTTCAAACGACCTTATCATTAAAATCTCTTTAGATTGCATAACTATTGTACTGAATAATTTAATACTTTAAAATAAATGAAATAAAAAAAAAAAAAATAGATCTACATGTAGAGCTTACTTTTCATGTGACTGCAGGCAATGTCCTTCAAATCATTCTTGTTGACAAGGTCATACACTGACATTCCAATGTGCTCATTTGGCATCACTCCCACTACCAAGGCAATTCTGTGTTATTAAAAAGATATTAAATAAATTTAGTCGATGATTCAACTAATTATTGCACATCTATATTAAATAAAATTTTGAATTGCTATGGAGATATACAACAACTGTGTGCAGGAAATCTTGCACCACAAAAAGGACCAAATTTACATTACAGGATCTGCACAGAAGTGTTATGGTCAAAGACTAATATTATATAAAACCAAAATACTCTGCAACTATGAAAGTATTTAATACAAATATTTTTTGAAAAGTGCTTTGAGACTGAGTAAACTAAACACAAAACAGGAATTGTGAGAATGTGGTCACAGTGAACAATTTCACAGTAGAATAGCTCTCACTAATATTTATTAGACAGAGTGCATGTATTTTAGTATAAACATATATCTTAAACAATGTCTTTGAAACTGACTACATGTTTTTGCAGTGTGATGGACAGAGATGGAAAGACAGAAGACAGGAGATGGACATGATAAACACAAATAGATACATTTAAAATTTGCAAACATAAAATTGATCAAGAATGAGAGATTAGAGCACCTGTGATCCTGATACCAGAGCTTGCCATCCATTGCATGCTGGGATACCCATTCTGGATTGTCGTTATCCTCCAGAGCCTGCATATTGAGTAAAGCCTGGCGGGCCACTGGGAGACAAACTCCTACCAGCCAACTCTCGTTTAAAACTACAAAAAAAATCAGTTTTTTTTTTCTTCATTTTGACATTAATTTTTTGAGCATTGTAAAATAAATTTTCTTAGCCTTAATGAACCAAAGTCTCAAGAAAAGAAAAATATTCTGACAGGCCAGGTTTATTAAACCTGTCACAGGCATCCTTGTGTATACTTATTTATATTTAAGGGGAGATAATTAAGGAAGAAGGGTCTGACTCATTAGAAAACTTAACATTAAGACAAAAGTTAGAACCATTAGTTCTACAAAAAAAAAATTACATTTAGACAATTGAAAGACTGAAAGATAAATTAATAATCATTTCATAATCATAAACATTTGCAGATTTATAATGGAGCCCATACCTGATCTGTCCTTCTTCTTGTCATGTGTGTGAAAATAAACATGGCCATTGATTCTCATTTCCTCATATTTTGGTGTATTCCCTGATACGTGATTCAAGTTCTGCATTCTTACAAAGAATGACCTCTTAACTTTTCTGGATGAGTGCACTGAAATACAATAATTGAATGTGGAATAGTTTCAAATTTACAAAAAAAAAAAAAAATGTACAAAGTGGTTCGTACCAGTAAATGTATAAGTCAAACTTATCTGATTCAACATGCCCTAGCTGGGAGAAAAATTTTGTGTCAGAGAAGACATAGTACTGTGTCAGTTTGCAGAGTATAAAAATATATAGAAAATACATGTAGTACAAATTACAATTCATGTAATACCTGTAGGGGGGGGGGGTTCATAAGAATGGATGGAATTCACAGTGAAACTGATTGTACAAGTGTTAAATCAGACAGTTTTTTTTTCTGTGTATGTCTTTATCTAAGTCAGCACCATTACTGCAGGCTTCACTCCTTATTTCAAAAACGGTTTCGACTTCTCATTTTTTAATGTAGGACCAACTAAGCTCTTTTCAGGTACCTAAACCCTTGAAAAAGGCTGTGTCACATTATTTTGCAATACCTGGTACATGTATAGACAATATACTAATAATACTTAACATACATGTAACTCTTCTGTACCTGGTATATAGGTTTTATTGTCCTCATTATTTTGTTCTGTGGTATAATGGAAATTGCTGTCCTGACTAAACTGTAACTTAAACAGTTCCACATCATCCTTGTGTAATATCTTGTTAATTGGGCTTCCCAACACATCCACCTGAAACAGATGGTTCAAAATCATTGACCAGACCATGTATGAATGATAGAAATTTCATTACATCTGATGTAAATTCATAATATTAAGCAGTAACTGGGTTTATTGTTTTGAATTTAAATACAAGATTCACTAGCATTATTTATAAAATGGGTTACATACGCATCCTAAAAAATAAGTAAATTATAGTGTTATATTGTGACTTTAATTCATATTACATGGACATAGGTGTCAGAACCAGATGTTCAGTCTAATGGGATGGGGCTTGCCTCCCCCCCCCCCCCAATGTGTTTTGCAAACATAATAAAGCCATTGGAAAATGAGGCTTATAGTTCCCAAATTTTTTTTTGGTTGCCTACCAACCCCCCCCCCCCCCCCCCCC